>JAVXUP010002272.1:0-144910 GCA_033070095.1 Escallonia herrerae
CCCGTATACTGACTTTGAAGAATCAGAGACGTTGCGGTATAATCATCTGGTGACGATGTTCACCCGTTTGTCCGTAAAGGGTGCTGCTACAATGGTCGGATATAAACATCTCCTCGAGGTAGCTCAGCAGCAAGAGCCCATCGTCGACCAATTGGAAGCAGCTTCAGTCAGCAATGCGGTTGACACCGAGCCTACGACGGGATCAGAAGATGACGAGCCGGGGGAGGGAGCCGACAATGATATCCGGCCTTCGGATCCAATTATATCGCAAACGAAAGGCCGCAAGAGATCTACGCGGATGAAAAGCTCTATTGAGACGGCAAGTCAACCAAAAAAGCTAAGAAGGTGTGCATTGTGCAACAAAATGACAGACCACGACAAGCGGAACCATTACAAGGCACTGGGGATAAGTCCAGTGCCTTTGCAAGACGGGGAAGAAGATGATGCCGAGGATGAGGACGAACAAGCTGCAGTGGAACTTTAGTGTACTGAATATTTTGTAATAATCTTTTATGAGCCATCAAAAGTGTCGGATATTTTGTAATAATATTTTAGTAATGACTCGTTTGTAATAACCTTTACAATCATTTTTTTATACGTGATTTCTTACACTGTCCGCTACACTGCGCAGCACAACATTAAAAACCTAAGGTATTAAAGAATACCCCCCCTACAACACTTAGTTTTTTTTTTTGTTTTGGTTCACTTCTCTGCGTCCGCTATACTCGTAGCGGACGGCCCGCAGAATACCCCCCTACAACACTTAGTTTTTTTTTGGTTTTGGTTCACTTCTCTGCGTCCGCTATACTATGTAGCGGACGCCCGCAATACCCCCCTACAACACTTAGTTTTTTTTTGTTTTTTTGGTTTTGGTTCACTTCTCTGCGTCCGCTATACTATGTAGCGGACGGCCCCGCAGAATACCCCCTACAACACTTAGTTTTTTTTTTGGTTTTGGTTCACTTCTCTGCGTCCGCTATACTATGTAGCGGACGGCCCCGCAGAATACCCCCCTACAACACTTAGTTTTTTTTTGGTTTTGGTTCACTTCTCTGCGTCCGCTATACTATGTAGCGGACGGCCCGCAGAATACCCCCCTACAACACTTAGTTTTTTTTTGGTTTTGGTTCACTTCTATGCGTCCGTTATACTATGTAGCGGACGGCCCCGCAGAATACCCCCCTACAACACTTAGTTTTTTTTTGGTTTTGGTTCACTTTTCTGCGTCCGCTATACTATGTAGCGGACGGCCCCGCAGAATACCCCCCTTACAACACTTAGTTTTTTTTTGTTTTGGTTCACTTCTCTGCGTCCGCTATACTATGTAGCGGACGGCCCCGCAGATACACATATTATCGAATACTTTGTTATTTTTTGAACACTTGCCCTGCAGATAGACAGATATCCAACACTTGGTTTCCCACCGTTAAATCATATTGGTCAATAAAATCAATCGCATTCAATAAATTTTTTGGGTTAAAAAAGTGTTGTAACGTTACAATGTGAATTGGGGAACATCATCTCTCGCGGGAATGATGTTCCTTACACGGATTTACAATAAACCTAATAGCTCTAGGCCGGCCATTCATAATTTGCCAAGCAATCCTATACCTAAAGTCTTGTATGCATTCTTCGCTCCAGACAGTCTTCTTGAGGCTCTCAGACCGGCAAATGTAATCCATGTACATGCAGAGGAAGACGCCGCAGTCCGAGGAATTATGTTGCTTGGGCCTACTCCTCTTCAATCGGAAAATGAGGACCGGCCTGCGCGATACCTTCTCCCGACGCCTACCATTGACCAGGGCAGCAAAAAGATTCTGCGAGAACCATAATAAGCATTAAACATAGCTAGCAAAATAAGATTAATCAGTTTTATAATATGCAAGTTACAACAAGAAGGAAACAGGATCTTACCATGGCATCCAACTGGCCTATGCCTCGGTACATATCAATCACAGGCATCACGTCGGTATCGTCGTAGAGACTGTCGACGACTGAAACCGTGCTCTGTAATGGTTCGTAGCAAACCAAGTACCAGTGGGCATTCCCTAAAAAGGGGATTAGAAACACGTCGGCAACACTTGCGCTCACTGGACTATCCCTAGCAAGATATGCTTGTAGGTTAGGGGACGGTTTCCACTGGGCCATGCCTCTCCCCTTCCTTGCATTGCCCCAGTCGTGCCACTCTTGTACTAGGAGCTGATGGAAAAAAGCATCCAAGATAAACACGCGCAGACCGATGTCTGGATGCTCCCGACACCTTCGCCTCAGAATTTGCACGTAGTGCGAGATGACACCGCTGTCTAACCAAGATCCCGGCGCCAGCGAGGCGATCTCTGTCCAAGAGGCATTGTAATCCAAGCCCTCGGGGTGATCCACGTCATACGACGCTCCGTCTTGGGGGGCCCCGCTAAAATAACGGGCTCGGATTAGATCGCATTTATGCGGCTTTAGGGGCCTGGCTGGATGCCCTTTCGGATATTGCCCTCGGGGGTCGATCGGGGGATATTGGCCTCCAATTCCTTCTTCGGCCGGCTGATATTCCCCTTCGGGGCCGCCAACTGGTCCCGCCCACGGGACAATGGGCAGTGCCTCGGAGAAACCGTAGTTTCCGAAAGGAAAGTCTTGCGTGACTTGAGAGAGGGGTTCCGGGAACAAATTGAAGGAGGGGCCGCTGTAATCGCCCCACGACGCTTGAGCCTGTCCCATCCCCGCTTCAGAGGTACCACCAACTCCCTGACTCACCCCTGAAGCCTGTCCAGAGGGATCACCGTATCCCTGGCTGACGCCCGTATAACCCATTCCCGGGCTTACTCCCGAAGACTGGCCCGATGCTTGGCGCAAAAAATTCCCGCAGCCTAAAGCCAATGTCGCAGCCTGTTGGCAAAGATCCTCGCCCATTGCGCTCACCAGATCCCTCCGCTCACTCAACTTCTGGAAGAATGCAAGCGAGGCATTAACCTACATCCAAAGAGATAAAAAATTAAGTAACTTCAATCAGACATTTATATTCAACTAATTTGGTTCAAGTCAGACTTGTTGGGCAACTTACGAGATTGTATGCCATACGCTCATCGATCTGACCCCTAGGCGCATACCTCTCCCCACGTTCAAAGTTTACAGGGGCTACTCTCCTCCGCGTGATGCGGTAGTACCACTCATCGTACTGATCGATGCTGATAACGGGGTCTGGCTCCGAGACGATGGCCGCCAGTGTGTCCTGCCAAGAAGTCCAAAGCTCTATTTCGGCCGCGCACAATTCGTACGCATTGGCGGTGCCAAACACTCCGACATCCGGTGGGTTCCTGTTAACCCTCATATCCGGGGCATCGACTGGCAAACCCTGCTCCAACTCAAAATGGCGCATTGCTCGGTCGGGCAGCTGCCACTCTGCGACCTCGAAATGGATCAGGGGTGTGCGCTGCAACCCGGAGAGCGTGAAGACGAACGACTCTCCCACCCGTCGCGCCAAACGTATGTACGGTGCCCAACGCATTTGGCCCGGAGATAGACGGTCGAACTCCCCTCGATAGTACGTAATGTTGTGATGGGGATCGACTCTCCTCTTGTAGTGGCTAGCCCTCCGGCTGTACTCCCAAGCACACAACCGAGGCCAGACTTTGTCGGTTCCATCCCTACGCGTTGGTGCACCGGGAGCAAGGTGTTCGTAAGACCACACCTGAGAACATCAAAAAATTATATTTATATCGTCGATTCAACAAAAATAAAACACAATAACGAAGACATGATTTATATGATATACCTGCAATAGCGAGAGACATGCACATATGGCTTTGGAGTTGGGCCTCGTTGCCTTGTGCAATGCTCGGTACAGATACGAAAGAACCGCTGCACCCCAGGCATAATCCCCAACCTCCGACAGGTTACCCAACAACGGTAAATATTTCACGCTGACCGTGTTCTTCGACGTCGTTGGGAATAAAATTGCTCCCATCACCCACAAGAGGAAGGCCTTTGTGTACACCACAAGCTCACGGCCCGTATAGTTTTCCGGCAAAACCCCGTAGGTATCTACCAACCACTTCAACTTTATACCACCAGTGCTAAATTGATCCTGGGGTATCGAAGTGAAGAAGTCTCGCGCTGTTCTCTTATTCGTTGCGTCTGACGGAGGAGCAATTACCGGCCGCCCCGTCACCGGCAACCCCAAGATGAACCCTACATCTTCTAGGGTAATCGTCATCTCTCCGATCGGGAAGTGAAACGTATTCGTTTCACTTCTCCACCTCTCAACAAGGGCACCTATCAAGGCCCGGTCAAGCTGTTGAAAGATCTGCCCATGCGTGAAAATCCCAAACCCAATTCCACGCAGTATTCTTTTCTGGGAATTGTTCAAGGTCCATCTCGTGAACTCGCGAGATACTTCTACGGTGGTGAGAAGTTCTCTTTCCTACGAATTATTAATAAATACAATTTGAGCAAAATGAACGGTAAAACAACGTTCGTAATAATAAGAAAGTTGATAAATAATGTATCTTACTCCACCATCCCATATGAGCGTACTGATATGGTTGGCTTGGTCGTATAACACGGATGGATCTTCTGGTCCAGGGATAAATTCCATTTTTTGCAACTGAAACTATGGAATCGGATTTTACAAACGCTAGCACATGAACAAATACATACATATATAAATCCTCATCACCGCTAGCACATGCTCAATGCATAATCAAAACCACGCATAAAACGCAATATTGATCACAACTATAGATTAGAAACATGTAAAGGATTGATTTTGTGAACTTACGTGATCTATTAGGGGGGTATTAAAGCTGCTCTTATGAAGAAATTGCGCAGATCTGCTTGCCAACGCCGCTGGGAATATTTGTGAGTAGGAAGAACGGAGAAGAAGAGTGTAGAAGTTATAGGGGGTGAATCTTTTGGGTTTGAATATATATATTTATATGTCCGCTGTCGGACAATATATATTTGCCGTCCGCTATATAGTATCGCGGGTCTGTTCCTTGTCCGCTATATAGTATCGCGGACGCTAGACTTTTGGTTGTTTTGGTAGTTTTCTCTACGTCCGCTATACTATGTAGCGGACGGCCCCGCAGAATTTTTGTGGTTGTCTTCTCTACGTCCGCTATACTATGTAGCGGACGGCCCCACAGAATACCATTACTTAGTTTTTTCTTCTACACTTTGTTCCACCTCTCCAACACTTAGTTTTTTCTACACTTAGTTCCATCTCTCCAACACTTAGTTTTTTCTACACTTAGTCCAAACTGTCCGCTATATAGTATCGCGGATATACT
The DNA here is from genome assembly GCA_033070095.1 of Escallonia herrerae. Lineage (NCBI taxonomy): Eukaryota > Viridiplantae > Streptophyta > Magnoliopsida > Escalloniales > Escalloniaceae > Escallonia > Escallonia herrerae. Next base: position 5,280 of record JAVXUP010002272.1, read on the forward strand.
TACCGCAGAAAATGGTTGGCACGGACCAGACATTTAGTTTTGGCACGGACCGTTTTTTCTACACTTACTTCCACCTCTCCAACACTTAGTTTTTTCTACACTTAGTCCAAACTGTCCGCTATATAGTATCGCGGATATACTTACCGCAGAAAATGGTTGGCACGGACCAGACATTTAGTTCCCGACCTTCCCGAACCCGGCCTAAGCGGAGGGCCTTATATCCGCTATATATATAGAGCTATACAATGTGGCGTAATGTAATAAATTGGAATAAATTGGCGCCCGTAATGCAGTTTTAATAAATTGAAATAAATTGGCCCGAAGACTTGTTTTAGCGACATAGTACGTTAATGCTATTTTAATAAACTGACGCCCGAAGACTTGTTTTAGCGACGGAATCAACAATCTCAATTTTTCCAAAAAATAATGTACGATTCATAATCAACGATCTCAATATATCAAGGCAACAAAAAAAGGCACAATTAACAAAGAAAAAATTTGAAAACATAATAAACAAGAACATAAATATTTTTATTATAATAAACTATGGTTCACAAATGGGGTACGAAAGCTTTTCACAAGCGCTCCGTTCAAAGATTACAACTTGAAAATCCCACCACCCAAGGTGTTCGAACACTACAAAGTCCCCGAGTTCGAGGCCATGCTGGCGCACGAAGACGTTCCAACCCTCTGCGAATTCCTTTTTTTGGGATCGGCCGGGCTTCAGCTTGATTTCAACCTGCCATGCCCCCTTGCGGCTATATAATCTTGCACTATCATGAATTGTTGTAAATTGATTGGTAAATGCTTCCGGTATGTCCTACCAAACACAAAATACAAAAAATAGGTTAGTTTTGGTTAAGAAAAACAAAAGATCAAACTTTTAACACACGAAAATACAGAGAAAGAGAAAGAGAAAGAGGGATAGCCTACAAGTTCATGCTCAAATCCCGGCATCATGACTTTGAAAAAGTGTTTGCCTACCAGGTGCAAGTTGCCAATATAATCGTAGGCGTAGGTGGTCTCCGATCCAGAAGCCATCGAGATCGTCGTTGAGGGGAGGACGGTGGTGTCGGCGGAGATGTGGGTGACCGGAGATGTGGGTCGCCGTAGATGGGGTAGCGGCTTTAGGTTAGATGTTCGAGAGAGGGGACGCCGTCCGCTACAATAATATATATACCCCGATCTGATTAAATATTTATAGCAGGAGAGAGTTGACGAAGGGACGCCGTCCGCTACAGATACCAAGGGGACACTGTTGACGCCATACAGATACCAAGGGGACAGTTCTCGGGGCTCACGCCCGAGACTTTATAGGCGACCGAGAGGACAGGCCCTGACATGTGTCAGCCTAGAGATCGTCCGCCATACAGTATGGCGGACGCCTTTTTCCTGACACATGTCAGGAACAGAAAGGCGTCCGCGAGACTGTCTCGCGGACATGGGAGGAGGGCAAAAAGGTAAAACTCCCGTCCGGAGACAGTATGGCGGACGGGTGTCAGTTTTGGAAAAAGGCGCGATCTGGACCGTCCATCTTTCAGGATGGACGGTCAGATCGCGCTAGCAACTTAACTCCATTTGCTAGCGCTATCAATGGATCAGCTCCCTATATATATATATATATATATATATATATATATATGAACTTGGTAAGATTTCGACTCCAAATCAAATTGAATGATGAAAACAGTGGAATTACAATTCTTGGAGTCCAGTGCTGAATTCAACCCCACTTTGAGGACAGATCCATTATCCCATGGGAGCCTTAGAGAAATCATATATATAGCGCCGTTGTCGCCAAATTTGTTAATAGAAGCCAACTACGGAAGTATAGCGCTGCTTATTCAAAATTTAATGAAGTTTGATCATCTCATATTACTCTAACTTAGTGGTAATAGGAGTCTTTGGAAATTAGGAGTGCATAATACAGATTAATAGAGTCTCAAGTTATAGTTCTTGCCAACCCTATGTAGTAAGTTGGGTCTGAGGTAAGTTGCCTACGGCTAGAGACTAAAAACGTAGTTTTACACATTTTTATAATTCCTTTTTTCCTTTTTTTTCTCTCTTCCTCTCATTTCTCAAATATGCACACACACCAACAATTGCCCCATTGCTGGCCACCACCATCATCGGCCAGCCTCCACACCGGCCACTTCTATCCACCACCTCCGTCGCCGGCCGTCTTTTGTCATGGCTGTCAACATGCAAGCCCTGAACAAGTGAGTCCTTTCGCCACCCCAAATCCCATCTTCAACCCGTCGCCACCCCAAATTGATGGCACTAACCCGTTACCGCCCCATCGCCAGCGACGCTCAATCTCCACCGCCCACACCATAAACAACTAGTAAGTCACCATCTCACACAACCGTCGCTGCTACCTGCCCTCACTCTTCTCGCCACCGCTACTCCTTCGCCTGCAACAATCACCTTCAAACCCAACCCTATCTATAACCCTAACTCCGCACCCACATCAGCCGCCAACACCACCAACCTTCGTCAACCACCACACTGCTCCATCTCCGCCGCACAGAAACCAACCACCATTCATCGCACAAACCAAACACATGTCCTATTCTAAATTTCAGAATTTTAAAAAAGGATTCATTAATTTTGAATTAAAAATTTTCAATTGGATATACTTTGATTTAATCTTCAACGAATTTCTCAATTGGGTGGTTTATTGCAACGGTCGGTATATGTTGCCAGCATCGAAAGTTGGGGATTGGGCAAGGTATGGCTGATTTTGTGATGTCGGAAGAGAGAGGGCCAACAGTGGTGGGTTTCCATATGGTGGCAGTTTTTGTCATGGTAGGGGTGGTGGGTCGCTGGCTATCAAGGCCGTTAAGAGATGGAGGACAATCAGTGATGGGGACGGAGGCCGGAGATGGAAGTAGCACAATCTAAAGGATCAACAGAGGTGTGGGTCTCTGCATATTGACGGTTGTTTGTGATGGTGAGGGTGGTGCGTTGTCGGTGTGGAGTTGGCCGTCAACGATGGCTGATGATGGGACGATTGTGGGCAAATCTGATGAATATAAGAGAGAGAAAGAGAGAGAGAGAGAGAGAGAGAGAGAGTGACGAGGAGAGAGAAAAATAGAAAAAGAAGAGTTAAAGTAGCTGTGCAAAACTATGTCGTTTTAGCCGTTGGTCTTAGGCAACTTGCGTAAGACTAGCAACATATTCGTTTTTCCCATATATATATATATATATATATATATATATATATATAGGGAGCTGATATGTTGCTAGCCTTATGCTAGTTGCCTAAGGCTAGCGATAAAAACTACGTAGTTTTGACTCTCTGTTTTTGCTTTTGTTTTCTTCCTTTGACAAATTAACATTAACCCTAATCACAGGTCTCCATTTCCACATTTCTCTCCAGTTTTTGTACCCCTCTCTCTATTAACGTTAACCGTAATCACAGGTCTCCAATTCCACCCTTCTCTCTAGTTTCTGTACCTCTCTCTCTCTCTATCTCTCACTCTCACTCTCACTCTCACTCTCACTCTCACCCACACACACACCAGATCTTCACTGTCCAGCCTCCAATCAAACGCCCACCTTACCATTGATTGCAACCTTCACCGGTTGCCTCACCCTACTACTGACGGCCACAACTATAGCCATAAACCCACCCTACAGCCTCCATCGCCACCTCACTACACCACAAATTGAACACCCACCTCACCATCGTCGATTAGCCACCTACCAAAGTCACCTTACCTGCAACCGATGGCCACGACCATTGCCATCTTATTAACGACAATCTGGTTCAACACGGTTCCGTCAACTGAAAATCATAAAACTCAATTCGACTCTTATACAACAATTAGTCGAAATTAGGCGCAACATATTAGGTGTTTAAGTACTCTTATGATTTTGATCCATGGTTCTTTTGGAAAATGTTGGCAGTGGTGGTTGGAGGGAACGGAGTTGGAGGTTGGAGGTGGAGGGTGGAGACGGGACATTGGTTGCCGGACGACTGAGGTCGGCGATTTGGCGAGGCGGCAATGGCTGAATCTTTGGTGTCATGGAACATAGAGGGTTGGCAGTGGTGGGTTATTGGTTTTTGATGGTCGGTTTGGTGGGTTGCTGGTTAAGAGGCTGGCCAGCGATGGGGACTGTGTGGTGTCGGTAGAATCGAATCATATGATGATAGGGAGAGAATGACGGGATAAAAGGAAAAAAAAACAGAAAAAGGACTTGTAAAAAATAGCTAAAACTACGTAATTTTTGTCGTTAGCTTTATGTAACTTGCCTAACATATTCACTTTTTCCTCTCTCTCTCTCTCTATATATATATATATATATATATATATATATATATATATATATATATATATATATATATATATATATATATATATATATATACTAGTCATCTCTTAGAAGGTATTGTTAAAAAATCGTTAATTCCTTTGTATACATTACTATCATTAACTGAGTTAATTTATGATCCTTTATGCTAGTGGGTACATTCTACCGTAAATAATTAAATAAGAAAAAGGAAAAACTAAACCTTAGCACTATGAAGCATGCATAATTCCATTATTTCGCACGACAAATTAACCCGTCGACTGAATGCAGTTGCTAGTGATATTAGAGTATGCAAAAGTACGAAAAATTGGTCCGAAGTTATGAAGATAATCAACTTTTTAGTGACAATTTTTCCAAGTTATTCACTACGAACTCCGAGTTTCCATGGGCTGCAAATCTGCATAGACTTGCTTCGCACCTGTCTCAAAAGCCCAAGACTATCATTCAAACAACGGATCCAAATTTTCAATTAAAAGCCCAAGACTAGCATTGGAAAAGGCTATAGGGTCTGGACTAGTGGTCCACGTTGATACAGTAATTGGGCCAAGTGCCAGCTGGTATTGACGTCAAGCCTTGAGTGATTATAGAGTAATTGGGTTCTCCGAGTAGTATCTTTGGAGGGAGGGAGAGGGGGGGGGGGGGGGGAGAGAGAGAGAGAGAGAGAGAGAGAGAGATAAGATGCATAAATGCCTAACATTTTTCAGTGATGCATATTTTAGTGGCAAATGAAGGATAGTTGCTGTTCGCAGTGGCCTAGGTCTAGACGAGAAGGCAGAGACGGCGTGGCATGTTCCTGGACAGAACAACAACAACGTTGACTAGTTCTGCTGCCGGAGATCTACTGCCGGTGATCTACATCGTTGTCCATCGTTATAAGATTGAATTTGGAATTTTGTAAATTTGAAGATTGAGGATTTAATTTGTATTTTGTTAGTCATACTATCGAATTTTTTTTCTCTTTTTGTTGACTCTTCTGTAGTTGTTTTTCAATTAATATATGATTGAATTTTGACTTTTTGTGTATTTTAAGTTTAAGTTTCTTTATTTGTATTCTATTAGTTGCACTGTTGATTTGATTTTTTTAATTTTTATGATTTTTTTTATTATAATAAATTTTCTTGTGACTACATAAATAAAAATTTTCTTTTGTCAAAGATTAATATATTATCTAATAGGTCAAATGTGAGTCACGTTAGTCTTTTGATAACGAGACACGATGAGAAAAATTGCTCATTCACAAATGAAAGACAAGAGATTAAATAGATGTTAGTTGGGCTGGGTTAAATTTTAACCCCAACCCGTACCGTTTTTTATTAGGTTGGGCTGCATTGGGCTTTCTTTTGTAAAAAACCAAAGTTGAACCGGGTTAAGATAAACTTTTAAAATGTTTGATTTTCTTGGGTTGCCCGTCTAAGCTGCACCCTACTTAAAATCTTGCTATAAATCACCACCAGGGATCACTGAAGCCAACAACTACCGCCACTACTACAATGGTACCAGCCCCCTTCATATCCACATCTCGCCATGAAATTTGTTATACAAATAAAGCCCAAAGTATCTAGCATGACAAGTTGAATTTGAAGCACCCAAAGTTCTGACCTAAAATCTTGTCGTATCACACAAATTCAACCAAGGATTGTGCAGCTTAAATCTATGCTTAGCTCTAAGATATTGACAGTTCAGAATCGTGACCTCCATGATCTATTACTTTTCCTTTTGTACAGCTTAAATCTCGAGCTTAGTTCTAGCATTGCCATACGTATAACTTAATTTTATGTCTTAGTTTGGTTCTTTGGTGTATATAAACACATCTACATGTAAATGAGAAATACATATTCCAGAAATCAATACCATTTTAAAATAAAAAAATGTTTGTGATTCGGATGATAATAGATCTGTTTTATTGGGACTGGATTTGGGTTTATTAACTGAGCTAGCTCCTGGCACACACATTAATCCTAGGGCTAATTACACCCATGTCCCTGAGGTTTGGGGGTAATTACACGCGAGGACACAAAGTTTTAAAATGTAACACTTATGTCCATTGATAAACGGAATACAAAAATACTTAACGGTTTTAACAAAAAGACTTGATTGCCCCTGACTTTAAAATCAATTACCCACTTAATTTACTATTTATTCTTCCTCTCCCCACACCCAGCACCCACCCCCACGCGTTTGCCTCTTCCTCTCCCCACACCCAGCACCCACACCCCCCCACGCCGTCTGCCTTCCCCGTCAGCGCAGTAGCAGGCCCTCCGGCGAGGCACCGGCTCCGCAAAATCGCGGTGGCACTCCCGATCTGCCTGTCGCCATACCGGTCGCCACCATCACCGCTGCGACCTACCTCCGTACCCCGCGCCGTCCGAGATCGCAAGCATCACCGAGCTACGTCGCGACACCGGTCTCCTCCGTCGAGATGCGCGCCACCGTGACCACCAGCAAGGCAGCGCCATCACCACCACGATGGGCTTGCACCATCGCGCCCACCGGTGCGATCGTCGTCGTTGCAATGGCCAGATCTGTCTCCTTCCCATCCAGATCTGTCTCCTTCCCGGCGGCGTGGGTTTGCCAAGGCGCTTGCCGAAGGCGTCTCGGCAGCTTGGGTTAGCCAAGGGGCTTGCCGGCGTGGTGGGGTGGTTCTGCAGGATGGTGGGGCTAGGGGGCTGCTGGAGGCGTGGGGCCGGGGAGGGGGGCTGCTGGCGGCGTGGGGCGGCGGAGGGAGGCTGCCGGCGGTGACTTCAGATTTAGGGTTTAAATTGTGGAGAGAGAAAATTATACTTTTTGTGACAATATACTGTACATGGATAGTATTGCCATTTTCAAAATATGTTATGACGAAAATTATACTTTTTGGACAGAATACTGACGGTTGGATAAAAGTGTTACTTTTTTTTAACGTTTTTGGTCACGTATGTTACACTGTGAAACTTTGTATCCTCGCGTGTAATTACTCCCAAACCTCAGGGACATGGGTGTAATTAGCCCTTAATCCTAACTCTAAAGCCTTCACTGATGGAGGATGCTAAACCTGCCACCACCGATGAAGGGATCGTGGGTTTTACGGTGCTGTTGATGGCCTCCATTCTGCTCACCATGATCATGTTTTAATACAAGAATTGAACGAGGATTCGACTGATACCACTAGATTAGGATCGCCTACCCCATCTCGCATGAACGAATAGGACATCGGGGCCTTGTGATTCTCCATCTGTACGTCATGTGAAAAAGGAATTTCACCTTGGTGGGTAATGGTGAAGTGGCTTGAAAGTTGAAACAGACGGGCTTGAAGCTTGGGGTGTGGTTGTTGTTAGTCAACCCAGGGACGAAGGGCAATGAATAGGTCCTTCTTGCTTGAAAATACGGCCTAATACACGTAAAACATAATTTTATAACCAATGATATATATATATATATATATATATATAGTTACAAAATATGACATTTTAAAAGGGGACAGAGTTGATTCAGGTTATCCCTCGACGTCAAGGATTAAAGGATATTATTCCAAGAGTATCTCTTATATTTTTTTCCTGCATTCCTTTATAAAGACAAATCCAACCCGCCATTCTAAAAAAATGAATCATATTTTTTTTTGAGTCGTCTCAAAAAATAAATAAAAAAATAAAATCAATTTCTAAATTAAAAAAGATTCTCCAGCTATTTTTTCATGTTACCCATTTTATACTTTTAAATTTTATTTTTCTCTCCACGTCTAATCCTCCATCGATCTATTTTTTCTCGCCTATTCCTCTTTCTTCGCCCCTCTCTCTTGGGGTAAAATTGAAAACCTAAAATACATGACCAAATTTCTTAATAAGTTTGCAAGTCAAATGTGATCAATTATTGTAAGACGGAGGAAGTGTTTTATTGGTCCTGAAGGGTTACTCCTTTCCTTGACTTTCTGGATTTAAATCTTATTGCCAAAATTTTGAAATATTTCTCTTAATGCATCGTGACCTAATGTAGATGGTGCGTCATTTAAATTGCTCGAACGCAAAGAACTTAATTTTAATTGACGTAAAATTAATCACATGTTATTTTTTACTGTCCAAATCAAAACAATAAAAGTTTAAACCGAGGAGGATAAGCGACAAAATTCACTCAATGCCAATTTCCTTCGGTGATTTACAAGCCACAAAAATTAGGTGAACTTGAAAATATTTGTGCTAGAGAAGGTGATTTGTGAAGGTGCGCATGAGCTGGTACCCACCAAAATAAGACAAAATCTAGACTCCACGAGAAACCATCTTAGAGCCCAAGTCTGACCCAGCCCCATGCATCCTCTCATCACATGTGATACACGTTTGCTTATTGCGGTCAAATAATCTCTAGTGGGTCAAACCTATGGACCGAATTAAGCACCCACCGCTGTAACCCATTGACCCACGTCAACCATAGGGGGAGGCAAGTGGGTCCGCTCATTGACATGACGTCTCTTTTAGAAGGCCTTGCTAACCCTAAACAGAAAAAAAAATTAATAATGAAGATTGAGACGTGGGAAGTTTTGTTTGCTTTGAGCAATCATTCACTCAAAATTATTGTTTCTATAATAGTTAATTATACTAAAAACCCCAGTTGAACTTAGTTGTAATCCACTTTGTTGAATTTTTTGCACAAACTAAACTGATGATTGGAATGTTTGGAGACATTCGAGTCCAACTTGCAGAGATTATCCAATAAAATAGAGGGTAGACCCGACCCTCCAATCTTGGATTCTTCTTTGGAATTTAGAAAATATTCTATGCTGTTTCTTGAGTTTAATAAAAATACAATAGTGGAAATTTGAGAAGTACTTTAAAATTTTATTTTCGGATGATAGATATGAAAGATATGCGAAGTTATCATAGTTTTACTATTCCTAGTACGATAAAATCATACATCCTATCAGTTTCTCTCATTGTACTTAAAAATTAGTCGAGTCAAATGTGTTATAGATTTTTATGAACTCACATTTTAGCTTGCATAATCTCTCGGATGATATACCAATCCAATTGGGGTTGGTACGTTACTTATGTTTCGTGATTGTATACAATAATTTGCACTATGCTGCTAGTCGTAAATTATGTTTTTTGCAAATCTATTTAAAGTAACATAAAGATTCAAGACCAATCCTTCATAAACGTAGCCAGCTTCTTCCCCTTCTTGACCTTCTTTTGAGCAAATCCTGTGCTAATTTTAAATTCGGAAGTCGCTCACCACCTCTTTGTAAAATATAAGCTTACTGTTCATCTCGCTCGACAGTATGTTTAAATGAGGGGCTTTTATATTTTTCAATGTGTTCCAAACAAATTCTACATATTTTGAGATTCTAATTTCTTTTGATGTTTCAAAAACATGTAAACATAAAAAAGGTAAACAAACGCATTTTATTCTTTCTGTTTTTTTCTTGTTTAGATAAAAAGAATAACTTTTGGCTTGGTACAAATGATTTTGCCATAACTAACTCTCCATATATTTGGTAATTAATAGATAATAAATATATCAGTACTACTTTAGCAAAAAAAAAATTACATTAGATCACGACAATGCTTTTTATGAGTCACTAATTAAATTAATTGGACTATTAATACTGAGTATTTTAGCTTCTTGGCCAAAAATTTCAAAAAAAAAATAAGTAGGGTAGCTAAAGTAAATGGTTTTTTAAACCAAAAAAAAAGTGAATGATTTATTGGGACTTGTGAAAGAAGTGGGTTATAGCTGGCAGCCATTCGACGTGGACGTAGAATTATCAATAGCTTCAGTTAGGCCCGTTATAGTTATCCGACCTCATTTATACACGGACGGTTGCCTCTAAACGTGGGTCCACCTAATAAACGACTTTTGTGGCCACCAGCGTACAATACAAGGCACGTTTACTCCGGTTCCACGTGGCAACGGAGGATTAAGACCGTCGGTTAAATATCGTTAATCGTCAAATATATTTTTAACAATAAGCTGTTAGCACTTTATGTTAATATATTTACAACAAAAGCATTATACAGCAGAGGATGCTTATTAAGTAAGAGATAACAAAATGTTAAGATCAGAAAATAATTAGAGTAACTTTAAGTATAAGTAAACTATTTGAATATATTTTGTGTGGATGCCAACTTTCAAAAGGATTTGATGTTATTTTAAGAAGGTAGATGATTCTCTTGTATGTGGCCAAGCTCGAGTCGTATTCAACTAATAAATTATCCATGAGCGCCACAAACCTATGCCTCAATTCAAGTAGACCAAACAACAATAACTTACAAGACCCTAGTTAAAATTACTTCTTCTAAATCACTTTCTTGTACGCTGGAATTTAACATCCTCGTTAGCATTTGAGTGATAATTATAAAATTAGTTGCAATTTTTTGGGTCAAAATACTGCTCCCAAAAATGTTGCCCGTAAAATCTGGCCATTTAGCGACAACTTTCTTTCGCCTTTGAATATGAGGTTAGCACAAGCTTGCTTTAATCCGAGTACAAGAAAACTTTTTTATGATAAGATGGAGGGCAGTGCACCGCATTGGTCTGAGCATCTTCCCATATTATCTTTATGAAGACAAATGTTTTATCTTTTTCTGACCTTTTTGTGTTGAAGAATCTCGCCGTATACAGCTTTTAATCAACGATTTACTATTAATACTTTCCGGTGCGGACTCAAATAATGCAACGGTAGCCTGCAGCAATGCAGTGTTAATTGTTTATTTGTTCTTTTGACGGGGAGGAAGCATCCTCATTTGTTCTGCACCATGTGAAGCATTTGGCACAATTATGTCCAAAACACAAAATATAATCAACTCAACAAAGAATTATTCCTTGCTTGTACTTGCTACAACCGGATCTGATGATCGACCCCACTGGCTTTCCTAAAGGTGAGCAAATCAAGGCGTATTTTTTAAGTTGTAAAGGCTTCAGAAGGTCACACAAGCCAAGTTTCTGTATAAACATGGTACAACGGATGAACGAGATTTAAAAACCTCATACCTTAATCTGTTATTGTTTCTTAAACCCTTCAATATGTTCACTTCCGTTCATCTGTTTTGACGTACAACTCTATCACCCTCGCATCGACTAGTTCTTCTTATTATGTTTTACCTAAGGGTTTGTAGTGCATCAAGTTGATTTTTTTTATGTAAACGACAATGAGAATGTTGTTGACAAAGAAAGAACGATTTACATAGTTTAAGAAAACGTCTTTTATACAGGAACTTAAAAAAATTTTAACAGTTAAGAATCACACAATTATTGCGGAAGAAATATCCGTTGTACTAGTGATCATTACTTCTTTATTCCACTTTACCGGTCTTAAGCCATGCCCTTGCCGCGTGATTCATAGAGATGTCAAATGGGCCGGGCTTGGGCCGGCCCAGCCCAAGCCCATCGGGCCTCCAACAAATCGGGCCGGGGCAGGGCCAAGGGGGTTGCCAACCGGGGCGGGCCTGGTTCTGAGGATATCTGGGCCCGGTCCAAGCCCAAGCCCTAGGCCCAACATTTAGGGCCTGGCTTGGGCCGGGCCTGGGCCTAATTTTTTTTTTGGCATTTTCTTGTTATTCAAGGTGATGATTTTTTTTAATTATGGTAATTTGCTATTAGGGACGCTTTATTAAAGCGTCCCTAACAGCAATCAATACTTTATTACAAATCTATAGCGACAAGAGTTAAAAAGATTGATGTGTAAGAATATGTTTTACGGTATATGGTAAGACTAATTCAATATACTAAATCAACAAGTTTGACTTCAAAAAGGTTCTCAATAACTCAATAATGATAAATTTTCAAAGGGACATAAAGTAACAAATATCATCATCATAAAGATAAAAGTCAAATTGTCAAGAAAAACTTCATCCCAAAAAATGGGGGTGGGCACGCGACAGTGCTACCCCTCCCCTTCGCCACTGACTTCAGGTTCATTGTGTGAGGCTATGCAATGCACATCCGTTGATGGAGCTTAAAAGTCGAGGACAAAGTTACTCTTCTTGGTAAAACTTACACTTAAAAGGAAATACCTTTTGAATATTCTTTATGCAATCTCTCTTTTAAACCAAATTTTGGACAATCCGAACACTAGAACTGGAATTAGGTTCGATTATCTGAAACCCATGGTTGGGCACAGAACAATATCTCTGCTGAAATAAAGCAGATTCCAAGTTCCAGCCCACTCAAATTGTAAAATAAATTGACAAAATAGCAAATGTGGGGTACACGATGCATTGTGGTCAGCAATTTCAATACATAAAGATGTTGAAAATCTACTCGATCCTATGACCACTATATTTATAAAGAAAAAAAATCAAAGACTTTAAGATGTGTTATTATTCTTCGCATTACTTAAATTTTCAGTACTGTTTAGAGGGGAAAAGATGAATAAATCCGTTATGGGGAAAGAGGGGGAAAAGTGAAATTTCAAAAGTAAAAAGGGGGCCAAACCCGGGCTAAAACCAGGCCGGGCCTGACCCGGACTTTTTCTGGAAAATATAGACCTGACCCAGGCCCTAAAAGGCCGGGCCAACACTGTTCATCAAAGGGGCCGAGCCAGCCTGGGCCAGAAAGGACCGGGTCGGGCAGCCCACGGGTCGACCGACCCATTTGACAATTCTACGCGTGAACGGGCTAAAGTACACAGACACACAAAGGACTGTGCTTTAATGGCAGCACACATTAGCTAAAAGCCAACCTTCTAAGGCTGCAGCAGCCCTGGCCGGACCACCGGCAAAGGGTGGACTGGTGTGGCAGGATAAAATTTGGTCACGTGATGACGTTTGTATGGTGCGGGTCAAAATTGGCGGCACGTGAGATTGTATGTGTTGGGCATGCAGACAAACTTCCTCACAGCTGTCCTCCGCGTAACGACCAACGGGTAACGACTGCGCGTTTTAGTCCTCGAGGGAAAGGACGGAACCCAACCCCCTTCTTGTTCCCGTCTGCTCCGTTTGCTTCCGTTATCCATTTCTTCTTGCCATTTCCTTTTCGCATCATACTTAAAATCCTGTGATTAACTTTTTTAACAATCATGAAAAAATTTGTAATTTCCACTTGGATTCCTTATTACATGATGTGGTGGCCAAAGTGGTAAAAGTCTTCTTTAAACTTCGTTTCTTTGAAACTTAACGTACTTTGCATCAGAAGTACATTTCTTTTTTTGAAAGTGTCGAGCAAATAATATTTATTTGGAGAGTTTTATCCATCTTTAACAATTTCAGAAGTCAACATTATTGTTTCAATTTTTAGACTTTTGCCCCTCTGAATACTAGCACATGTGCCGCTAATAAAATTTTGGGTGTCTGTTAATGTGGGGCTGCATGCATGCAGTATAATGACGTATCTTGTGCAAATAAGAGAGCGAGTTTTCATTTAAACTTCAAGTATATCATAACATTTACGGATGCAAATATTATATACTGTTTGTACCAAGAAAATTGATTGCATTTAATTTGTACTGAGTTTAAAGAATTGGTCACCTTTGATGCATTTCTTTGCCTCTGACAAATTCTCTCTCTCTCTCTCTCTCTCTCTCTCTCTCTCCTCCCTCCCTCCCTCCCTCCCTCACACACACATGCTCACACGCATGCATGCACATCTAGGTTGCAAAAGCCTTAACTCTTTGGAGCACCTCGTCTTTTTCTATATCGGTCAAGGCTTTTTAAAAGAGTTTCTGAACAAAAAATGGACAAATACAAGGGTAAGGGTTCCTCGTGACGAATCCCACAGGTTAGTAGGAAGTCAAAAGTAGGAGAACACTTGACATGGACTGAGTAGGATACTTTAGTAGCATATTACATGATCAAACTTATCCCTCGATCTAGAAAATTGAATCCAATCAGACAAGCTCGAATAGAATGCCAACACAACTTATCATATGCTTTACTCATATCAAATTTTAGGCCTGCAAAAGCCACCCCACCAGAGTTCTATCTACGAATACGCTCCTTAAGCTCCTGAGCAAGAATGACATTTTCGATAACAAACGGGCCAAGTCAAAGGCATTTTGGAAAAGGAGAGATGATGTGGGCATAAGAGGTTGTGTCCGATTAAATAGTATTTTATAAATTACTTTATGGGCAACTTTACAATTAATAAGCTGAAAGTTGTTAGGCATATCTGCGTGAGATTTTTAGGAAATAAGAGTGATGAAAGTGGGTTTAACCTCTCATAAGAAATGATCAGAAAAGGAAAGATGAATAGCCTTTGTAATATCTTCCCTGTAAACCCCCCAACATCATTGAAACACAACTATTGGGTAGCCATTTGAGTATCGATGTAGGAGGAGGTTAGAACTTATTGAAAAAGGCCATTTTCTTGGGTTCTTAGCAAACTTCGAAGAGGTGACTTTGGCTCATGGGGTTTATGTTTGTTGAAAGAAATAAGCTACTCCCTCTCTTCTATATAAATTGATTAACTTTTTTAGATGCATATTAAGAAGTTAAGTGATATATTGTGTATTTCACATTCTACCCTTTATAGAGAGGAGGGGAAGAAAGTGCGACACGAGAGAAAAATGAGTTGATAGAAATTTAAATGTAGAGAGGTATAGAATAAAAAAGTGTAAAAATGGTAAATATGTAAAAGTACTTACAAAATTTTTCTTAATTTGGAAATTGACAATTTTTGTGGAACGACCGAAAAAAGAAAAGTTGATGAAATTATGCAAGATGGAGAGAGCATTAACTGTCGAACTTTTACCTATGTGGACAAAACTGCCCTGAACTCATCTTTTAACAAACGAAACTAGATTCTTTCACTGCCGAGTAATACTATAGGCTTGAAAAAACTGTGTTTCAGTCACCTAACTCAAGCTTGGTCACTTTTGGCCGTTGTGGCCAAAAAACTTCCTCTGTGTTTAATAAAATTCAACGTCATATGTAGCAAGAAATTTTGGTATCGTGCCTCAACAGTCAGTGGACCTCGACTCTGTACGACTATAAGAGCTTGCTACACCGCGCGAATAAGAGCTTGTTGCCTATATGTCTTCAATTCAGAATAAAATTCCATCTTTTTCTTCAGCTACTATCGATCATAATCTTCTTGTTGACTGGAGGGGAGAAAATGCTAACAGAAAGCACCCCAATTTTATAATTCTTAGCGAGTGCTTGGGATTGAGTCTAGAGTGTACTATGTTTTAAACACTTTAAAAAGGTATATGTGTTGTCCGGCAAAAGAGACCGCTTAAAACACCCTCAAAAATAGAAAAAAGTGTTTTAAAAGCCAAAAATCACATTTTTGTGGTTTAGTTTTAAGCACTTTAGGGAAAACATGTTTGACAAACAAAAGTACTAGATTACCTTCAATTTTTTTTTGAGATGTACATTCTATAAGTTGACTATGCTTATGTCATACAACCAAATAGAAAGACTCAGTGAACAAATATAGAAATATTTATAAGGGATATGACAACAAACAAAAGAGTGAAAAAATAGCCACGGTATATAGTCTACATCTTTTAAAATTTTTGTGAAGAAAAATATTAAGAATCTTGCATACTCTTTACTGCCTTTCGGTCAATTTTTCACATTAAAACTATTTTCAGCACTTTAATCCAAACTCCCTATGCAGCTTAAGCAAGTATGTTTGAAAATCAGTCCCGAACAGATATCACAAGAATAGTTGAATTTAAATTCTTTTTGGCTATTTCAAACACTTTATCAAACACCCAACAAACCCGTTTTTAAATTATTTGTAACTAGCTTGATCATTTCAAAATCAATCTCAAATAATTCCTAATTCGATATTCAAGAAAATGAAGAATCTAAACTTAATGAGTTTCAAACATTCTCGAATAATTTTAATTAGTTTAATCTTTTTGTTAAAGGCTTCAATACCAAATCTAATTTAAATTAATAATCTTTAACCAAGTTTGACTATCATATAATCAATCGCAAACAACGCCAACTCTTAAAGAGATTCATCCCATCATTTATGGTACGAAGCGTGTAAAAATCTCTCAAGTCAAACATCAATTAAATAACCTTAGTACTATTACTGGATTTGAGTTTGAACTTCAAAATTCAAACACGGCCAATAAATCACAGCAAGTCTCCAACGGACTTCAATCAATCCCACACGATACGAAACTTCGTTTTTGGGATAATTATTATCGACAAAGCACAAGTAACGGGCGGTAACGGTTTTGCATACGGGTGCGCGCGTGGCGGAAATCGAGGGCCCAAGGCCGTTGGGGGAAAAAAAGGCAGATTTAACAGGCTGGCCTGACAGCACCAGTTACCGTTCGTCCCCCGATTCTGCTACTAACACCTTGTCGTGTAGCGCCACGTCACCCTTCCCGGCCAAAATGCCCTACAGCCTGGCACCCTCCCACTCTCTATCGGTCAAAGTCCAAATCCCACCCACGTATCCACCCAAACTCCGTACACACTAGAAAAGGAAGTTGATATTTTGAGATTGGAAATCTCATGCTTTTTTTTTTTACAATTAATTAATGTTTTTATCATTAATGTAATTTTAGTTCTTTTGAGTTTCTCTTTCATTCTTTGACCTTATTTTTATTATTACAAAAAAATCTTTGAAGTATCACTGTATGAGATTTTTATGACACTTAGAAAGTTTAAATATTAATGTAAAACTTTATCATATTATTAATTTGATTTTATTTGTGCATGACGTGTTGAATCATTGATCTTAGTCATTTAAAGACATGAAATGTGATCATCTCTCTTTCTTCTTTCATTCTATGTGACAATTTTGGATAATTGTCGATCTCCCATCTCATACGATTAAGAGAGCCCACTAAAAAAATTGAAATATTTGCTCAAGGTACACACTCTCCGGTTTGTGTTTTTGGTCTCTGTATGCACACTTTCAAGTTTCAAATTCTTTTAACGACAATTTTTTTAAAGTCTTTAATAACTTCCAAACGGTCGGTGATTTTAAATAAATTACAAAAAAAGACCCCGAGATTTTAGCAGTCTGATTCATCCCGTCCTGGGTGTCGCAGCCCGAGCCCCCACGTCGAAACGCGTGTCCCCTGCCAGCTATATGCTTGTAACTGCTTCCCCCACACTGTTAACCGGCTCACCCGGTCATCCCTATCCTCTCCCCCGTATATATTCCCTCTCACATCACTCTCCCTTTCGTCTATAGGCGAGGCTCCGCCTCTCCACCTCCCCCAAAACCTCTCTCCAAATACAGAATAATTTATCGTAGTTTTAAGGGGTTTAGCATCTATGGCGTCGGCGGCGAGGAAAGATACGGATCGGATCAAGGGTCCGTGGAGCCCCGAAGAGGACGACCTGTTACAGAACCTGGTGGAGAAGCACGGCCCCAGGAACTGGTCTCTGATAAGCAAGTCGATTCCTGGTCGATCCGGCAAGTCGTGCAGGCTCCGGTGGTGCAACCAGCTGTCGCCGCAGGTGGAGCACCGGGCCTTCACCCAGGAGGAGGACGAAACCATCATCCGGGCCCACGCGCGGTTTGGCAACAAGTGGGCCACTATTGCCCGGCTGCTCAGCGGCCGGACCGACAACGCCATCAAGAATCACTGGAACTCGACCCTCAAGCGCAAGTGCTCGTCCATGTCCGACGACCTGTCGTACGTCGACGTCTCGGCCCTCCAGCCGCTGAAGAGATCGGCCAGCGTCGGGCCCGGCACGGGTGTTTCGGGTCACTTTCTCAACCCGGGCAGCCCGTCCGGTTCCGACATCAGCGACTCGGGTCTTCCCGGTTTGCCTCCGTCGTCTCATGTCTTCAGACCTATTCCCCGACCCGGTGTTATAGCCCCTCTGGTTCAGCAAATCGAACCGTCGCCGTCGTCATCGACCACTGCTGATCCACTCACATCTCTTACTCTGTCTTTACCCGGATCCGGGTCGGAGACGTCAGAGATTTCGGATCAGTTGGTTGGTGGGCATCCGACCCAGCAGCAGTCTTTTGATCAGGTACCCACGTCCCGGGGTGGTCGAAGCCCTGACTTGCGTTCAAGGGGCGGTGGAAGGGATGATGGTCGCGAGAGGGAGTTCTTCAATGCCGAGTTCTTTTCTGTGATGCATGAGATGATCAGGAAGGAGGTGAGGAATTACATGTCTGGTGAGGTTGAGCAGAGCGGATTGTGCATGCAGGCGGAAGCCGCCATTAGGAACGCTGTGGCCAGTCGCATTGGCATCAGCAAGATTGATTAGGGATCAAAGTCTGAAGAGACTTGATGACATTGTGGCTTCTATACAGCAGTAATTTAGTGTACAGATGGGAGAGAAGCAGATGCAGATGCAGAATGTTAGAGGACGAACAGTTTCTTTTGGAATTGGAAATTATGCCTGCCCCTAAAGAGTAAAATTTGGAAAGAATGAATAATGAAATGAATTGTGTTCTTAATTAAATAAGTAGTAGAGTAGTATGAACTTAAGCAAGCTCCGTTAGATTTGATACCAAATCTTTTGGTCATTAAAAATGAGTTGAATTTTAGATTGAACAGTTTTGGTTAATCAGAAAGTTTTTTTTTTTGATTTCATTAATTACTTGCTCTAGATAATTATTGCTGCTTGAAACCCTGTTGGCAGGTGGGTGTGCTAAACACCACCACTACCTAGAGTTGTCGAGTTGTCAAATGTGCTGCGCGGCCGGCCCGGCCCCTTTGATGAATAGTGCTGGCCTGGCCTTTTAGGGCCTGGGCCAGGCTTACATTTCCCAGGAAAAAGCCCGGGCCCGGTCCGGGTTTGGCCCGGTTCAGGCCCGGTTTAGGCCACCCTCTTTACTTTTGAAATTTCACTTTTCCCCTCATTTCTCCCCAATAGATTTATTCTCCTTTTCCTCCCTAAACAGTACTGAAGATTTAAGTAATGCGAAGAATAATAACACATATTTAAGTTATTGATTTTTTTTCTTTATAAATATAGTGGTCATGGGATTGAGTAAATTTTTAACATCTTTATGTATTGAAATTGCTGACCCCAATGTATCGTGTACCCCACATTTACTGTATTTTGTCAATATATGTTACAATTTGAGTGGGCTGGAACTTGGAATCTGTTAAGGACGCTTTAATAAAGCGTCTCTAACAGTAAATTACCATAATTAAAAAAAACCCTTACGTTCAATAACAAGAAAATGCCAAAAAAAATTAAAAAAAAAAGAAAATTGGGCCCGGGCCGGCCCAAGTCCGGCCCTAAATGTTGGGCCTAGGGCCTGGGCTTGGACCGGGCCCAGATATCCTCAGAACCAAGCCCGGCCCGGTTGGCAGCCCCCTTGGCCCTGCCCCGGCCCGATTTGTTGGAGGCCCGATGGGCTTGGGCTAGGCCGGCCCAAGCCCGGCCCATTTGACATCGCTACCACTACCAGGAGCTTATTTAGCAAATTCTGTCCAGATGGAGAAATGAGAAGTGAAGATTTTCTTTGGGATTGATTTTTGAATGACTAAATTTGATCTAATCAAGTTTGGGCATTTTTAAAATATATTTCAAAAACCGTTTGATATTGATTCTTGAAAGTAAATTTTATCAAAACATAAATAGATTCTAAACTTAGTTAATATATTAAAAAGTGTTGAAAATATTGAGATTAAAAGGACGACAGTAGGCTTAGTGTGACGGAATTACCTTTATATTGTATTCAAGTTAATAGGGGCTTTATATATGAGGATATTTTTTATAATGGTTAAACTTGATTTTCTAAAATTGATTAAATCAGAATCTAAAATAATGAGAAATATAGGACTAATCAGTTTTAAACACATTGAATCACATTTTGTCAAATGACTAATATAGAATTAATCCTAAACTTCTCATTAATCCGTTATGGAGAATTACATTTGACCAACTGAATTATCAAATTATCCTAACATACAAACAGACATTAAATACCACCTTCATATTTGACTTTACTATGTGATAATTTTGACAAACTAAACTTACTTTCATTCATTATCCAAATACTTTCAAAAATTCTTAATCTATAATGCTTAAAATAAAATAAAGCTGATTTTATTTAGAAACTGATTTTGATCGATCAAAGTTTACTTTTGAGAAGCAATTACAATGCTACTGATTTTGATCGATCAAAATCTACTCCGCAATCCCAAAGCTATCCTAAATGGCCTCTCTTAATGGAGGGATCCACATTACATGATATACAAAATTAGAATAGTTTGGAGAAATCTTTGGTTGAAAGAGAAGAAAGCAAGCAAACTTGCATCGCTACTAAGGTCGTGCAAAGACAAAAAAAAACAAAAAAAAAAGGATCTTTTTTTTTTTGAAAATTATTGTCACTTATAAATCAATTAATCAGCTGTTTATTTATACTATGTATAAAGTCAACTGTCAATCACCTCTCCAAATTTTTTTTGGTGCCACATAATCACCAATAAGAAGTGAGACATACTGGGCATTGAGAGTAAAATGAGATAAACAAAAAAAACTCATTAATTCTTGGGCTAAAACTAAATGTGCACACTAAAGTATCTCATAGTACATCTTTAGTACTGTACATTTAAAAACTACCAAATGAATATCTAAACGTTTATTTTTGAACCAAATCAGTCTGATGGCTAACGGGAGCTCATGGTCGTTTAAAATCAGTAGGGTGAGACCGTCAATAGCAAAAGATATCCCTGATCACTTCTTCTTTCACCCACTCTCACTGCTAACTATATTCACCCACTTTCTTCTCTATCGTAACCTATATCACCACCGTCACCACCAATAGCCCGCGCCATGAAACCTTCTTAACGCAGCCTTCTCCACAACTTTAGTACCCCAAGATCAAACCTTCCTCAATTCAGATCTCAAATAGCTCAAACAGCTATACCCATCACAGAAACAAAGATGCAAACACCCACACCCCCCCCCAATCCCAAAATAAACCAAACTATCATCGCACCAACCAAATACACTTAACCTCGATTAAAAGGAATGGGTGGGTCAAAAATACAGAATCTCGAGGATTGATGTGAGGATATGATAGCCTATATTTTGAAGAGATTGAGGTCTGTTTCCAAGCATTGTATCAGTTAAGTCGGTTTCCAAGAGTTGTATCACAGGCCGGTTTCCAAAGGGTGGGCATCCTATGGCTGTGGGGGAGTAATGGTCAGTTGGTAAAACTCAGACACTATAGTGAAAGCGAAGGGTCAAAAGTTTTTTCGCGATGACATCCAGGTCATACTGAATGGCTAGGGCTCGACCAAGGGGAGAGGGAGTTTCTCCCGCTTTATATGTGACGACCTGAGCCGCCACTCACCAGATTCAATATTTTCCAACAAAATCACAAACACAATCCTAAGTGGCTGATATTATATCTTCAACACAAGTACAAATAATCTCAATCAGATTACAAGTCCTATAAATAAGTTGAGACCATTTCTAAAACACCAAAACTTCAAGTCCCGCCCACATCCCCACTTGCATATACTTACCAAAATAATCATTTGCACTTTAAAAGGTAAATGGTGGGGGTGAGCCGAGTAGCTAGTAAGTTATATCAGAATCAACACTATAAACAATTCAGGATCAATCAAAAGATTCAACAATCAAACAGTCAACGCAACCGTGGCTTATTATCCCGAACAATTATTAAATCAATTCAATATCCAAGTTGCACATCAAACATAATACTTCAGTATCTTGCTTCCAGTATTCTCAAATAAATTCACCAAAGCTCAGCTGTATCATAAAAATACCATGCATGTAGACAAATCACTGGAGCACTGTCATTGATCAAAAGTACTTAAGTCACGTCACAAAAATGTATTTCAAAAATAAGGTATTTACCAATATTCAAAACAAAGCATTTGAGCAAGATTTCAGGACAACAGTATTTAGGAGTACTAGGAACGTTAAGAAATAACCACGTGACATAAAGGAATAGTGATATGAAATTTTCCTTACCAAAATCACGAAGAATTCACTTATACAATTGCACCCAATCAGGCCCTATGATTCTTTTTTCATAACCGTAGCTAATCGTCTTCTCTTACGTTTTAGTTGTCAATCTACTGATGAAAGTAAAAATAAAGTAATTTGAAAAGATCAAAGGCCTATTTATAGAAATTTCTAGGAAGCACAGGGTGGAAAGAAACACGACGTGGCGAGACAAGGCTATGTCACCTAGTAAGCACGACAATGCTAACCAAAGCACGAGGTAGCAAGATAAGGTTGTGTCACCTAGCAAGCATGACGATGCAAACCAAAATATGACAAGGCTCAAAGCACAAGGTGGCAAGACAAGGTTGTGCCTCCTAGCAAGCACGACAATGCTTAAAGCATGACGTGTCACAATACAATGTTGACGCGTCATAAGCATGACGATGATAGGTAGAATGAGGTGTCGATCAGAGAAGTAATCAATACTAAGTCCTCAATAAGCATGAGGTGTCACGAATGCATGATGACACGCAACATGCACGACAATGCAAGTCCTAATTGTCACTAAAAATTATCATCATCATTTTTCTCTTAACCAACCAGTAATATTTTGAGAACCTCTAAATTTTTGGGGTGTTACATTATACGTTGCATTACTCGATGTAGGGGTGTTGCAAATCATTGGGGGGGGGGGGGGGTTGTGGCTAATGCTGTTGGTGAAAGAGTTATGGTGGCGGTGGCATGGTGGTTGGATTTGTGATTGTGGTGGTGCTGGGTATGGTAAGGGAGGTGGTGTTGGGTCAAATCTATAATAGAGATGATGTTAGGTCAAATATGTGATGATGGTGGTGTTGGGTAAATTGACGACGGTGGTTGTAGGTGTGGTGAGGGTGGTTTGAATGTCAAATGGTGGTGGTGGCTGCTTAGGAGTGGTTGTGGGTGTTGCCTGGCGTGGTTGTCGAGGATAGCGGCTAAGAGTGGTGGGTGTTTTTAGGCATGGGTGTCGTTTTGTTGTTAGTATTTTTCTTTTCCGAAATTCATTCTATACCATCTAGAGAAAAGTTGGGAGACATGGATTTGCTTTATAAATAATTTTTTTATAATGACAATTCTACCCTTTGAATATATAATGCATTTTGGCTTCCATTGACCATCTGATTGTTTTGGCTCAAAAACAAATGTTCAGGTATGAATTTAGGGTTGGTTTGACAAATTTTTTTTTTTGGTTTTCAGTTTTTAAAGAGCAGCTTATTATTATTTTTTTTTATAAAAACAAGTGGGTGTTTGATAACTTTTTTTTTTTTTGGTGTTTGATAACTCTTTTTATTTTGACTTTTTTTTGGGGGTGGTTTGCGGTGGCGGTGGTCGACGGTGGTGGTGGCCGGCTGCCGGAGGTGGCTGCCGGCAGTCGCCGGCGGCCAGAGGTGGCTGGCGGCGGTGGGAAGGTGGTGGTGGTGGTCTCAAAAAAAAAACCAGTTTCTGGAATTTTTTTTTTTACTCTTCAGTTTAAAAAACTGGTTTTTTAAATTGGAGAAGGAAAAAAAATGGTTACCAAACGCACTTTTTTTTTCCAATTTCCAAAACTGAAAAAAAAAACCGCGTCAAACACACTCTAAGGCTCTGTTTGACATATTTTTTTTTTGGTTTTTAGTTTTCAAAAAATAAAATTAAATATCAGTTTATTATTATTATTTTTTTACAAAAATAAGTGGGTGTTTGATAACCCAGTTTTTTTTATTGTGGTTTGCGGTGGCGGTAGTGAGGTGCGGCGGTGGTGATGGCTGGCAGTGGTCGCCAGAGGTTGCCGTCGACAGTCGCCAGAGGTGGTCGCCGGAGGTGGCTGCCGGCGGTGGGCCGGCGGTGGGAGAGTGGTGGTGGGGGTGGTCTCAAAAAAATAAAATAAAAATAACACTGAAAAAAAAACTCATTTTTGGAGTTTTTAAAAACAACCTTGGTTTAAAAACTAATTTTTTAAACTAAAGGAAAAAAAATAGTTACCAAACGCGCTTATTTTTTTCAGTTTCCAAAGCTAAAAAAAAACTAAAAAAAAATCTTGTCAAACGGGGTCTAAACTGTACTAGGAGGGTAATACTTACTGATTTGACAGTATTCCTTAAATCCTAAACATTCTCTTCTTTCTTTCATAAAATTTCATCGAGTTTTTTTTTCTTCTTATAATTAATACATATTTAAAACTTAATTACTAATTTATTTTTTTTAAACTTATTTACCAGCGTACCACACTTTTGGAAATCGCTGTTTGAAATCACAATTGTAAGACAACGATTTTTACCTTATAATTGTAGTTTCAAACAGCGATTTTTAAAAGTGTGGTATGTGGATAAATAAGTGTCAAAATATAATATATTAGTAATTAAATTTTAAAACAGTAGTAATTAGTAAAAAAAACTCAAATTTCATCATACCGTCATTCTCCTTTTTCTCAAGTAGATTCATTGGAATTTTGGTTCATTACATCGATGCTGTTAATGCACAGCGCTGGTCCGTACAGCAACTGTAAAATGTAAATACTAGCCTTTAACAGAAGCGATCATGATACAGTGATATATGGGAAGTGTCGCTAGAGATACAACACTACTTTTCGAGCAACTAGAGGGCCTTACAGAGGGGTCTTTGTTGAAGGGCACAAAATTAGATGTGCCACTGAAAAAGATTTAGTGATAACCTTTCCAATTTGTCCATCACTGGCAGCAGCAAGAGATTTTATTTCTGCATTACCAAACAAAACTCACCTCCCTTGCCGGATATGGAAACTTTAAAGTTATTTGCACTACAAAATATTTTTTTTCACTAATACGTTCACTTTGATTAAATACCACTAAATGATATTTATTTTTTATATTTCTGAAAAGATAATGGAAGAAGTAAAGAAACTAACTTCTAAAAATGTGTCTTATTGATAAGTTATAAGTGTGGTTGGTTACTTATTAGTGGATATTTATTTTATAAGTGAATAGTTTATCTCTAAGTGGATAGTTTGTCTTGTAATGGTAGTGATTTTCTACAAAGCCTCTAGTATATATAGTGGGTTAAAGAAGAAAAAGAAGACATCAACAGACAATCATCAACCAAACATATAAAGACTTTACTTCAAGTCTTTTTTTTTTCCTTTTATTTAGAGGTTTTTGCTGCCGATTGATAGGGGTTTCAGTTTCCTGTGTAAACGTTCACAATCAATTGAAAGTTCTCATTGTCATTTATGGGCGCGCAATCGTTCTACTTTCTACCTTATATTTTTATTTTTTATTTTTCAGAGAAGTCTCCTGGCTCTATGGACAAAAAAGATCTCACACTTTTAATCTATTGTGCTGCCGACAATCGATAGTGAATTTGCCCATCAGCGCAAACAAAAGTCCTCTATGTGACGGTCCTCGACTAGAAAATGTGGAAATATGAAGATTTTTTTTTATTCTGCATCATAGTTTTGAATCGCTACGGAAAGGTTGTTAAGTCAAGCAATCACTATCACCATCACCATCACCTCTTTCATTAGACCATTCAGGGTATCTATATATATATATAAAACTGAAGCATTTGTTTAAAATTGCGACACATCGGATTTTCGAAGCTCTCTAGTTACGCCACATCAGATTTTTAGAACTTCATTGTTACTTGCCACATAGGATTCAACTTTCATTCCTAGAGTCTCCTCTTTCGATTAAACTGCTTCGCGCTTGCAAAAACAGAGTACACTGTGAAACCCATAAAAACAGAACTCTTGAGCTCCCTGCTTAGAGTTCTCATTTTCCTCAAATTACCGTCGACATGCTCTCTCTGCTTAGAGTTCTGCTTTCCTCCCCGAATTGCCGTCAATCTGCTTTCCTCAAATTGCTGTCAATCTAAAACTCAGAAAACAGAACCCTTGAGCTCCCTGCTTAGAGTTCTCCTCTTCCTCAAGTTGCCGTCGATATGCTCTCCCTCTTAGAGTTCTGCTCTTCCTCGAATTTCCGTCAATCTACTCTGCTCAAATGGTCGTCAATCTGCTCTTCCTCAAACATAGAGAAGGCTCCTATTTAATAGAGAATGCTCTAACAGAGAACGCTCCCAGGTTTTGGTTTGAATCAATTTTAATCAAAGAGAGAAGGCTCCCAGCTTTTTATAATTTGAATCAATT
This sequence comes from Escallonia herrerae, assembly GCA_033070095.1. NCBI lineage: Eukaryota > Viridiplantae > Streptophyta > Magnoliopsida > Escalloniales > Escalloniaceae > Escallonia > Escallonia herrerae. Next base: position 31,506 of record JAVXUP010002272.1, read on the forward strand.
ATAAAAATTGTGACACATCGGATTTTCGAAGCTCTCTAATTACGCCACATCAAATTTTTAGAACTCATTGTTGCTTGCCACATAGGATTCAACTTTTATTCCTAGAGTCTCCTCTTCCGATTAAACTCCTTCGCGCTTGCAAAAACAGAGTACACTGTGAAACCCATAAAAACAAAACTCTTGAGCTCCATGCTTAGAGTTCTCCTTTTCCTCAAATTGCCGTCGACATGCTCTCTCTGCTTAGAGTTCTGCTTTCCTCCCCGAATTGCCGTCAATCTGAAACTCAGAAAAATAGAACCCTTGAGCTCCCTGCTTAGAGTTCTCCTCTTCCTCAAGTTGCCGTCGATATGCTCTCCATGCTTAGAGTTCTGCTCTTCATCGAATTTCCATCAATCTGCTCAGCTCAAATTGCCGTCAATCTGCTCTTCCTCAAACATAGAAGGCTCTTATTTAACAGAGAAGGCTCTCAGATTTTGGTTTGAATCAATTTTAATCGAAGAGAGAAGGCTCTAAGCCGGTAATCCCTCTCCTTTAATCACTTGCATACGTGGATATGCTCCCAGATTTTGGTTTGGCATATAATATTGCCTTCTTTACAACAATTTTGGATGATTTGCTTATCTATTTGGACGCATTACAAAAGTCTGTAACAATTAGTGTGAAGCAAGTAGCTCTTTATTTTCTATTTCGTTGTAATTTTTGGATGCAACCAAATGTTTTGCTTGCTCTATCATGATCTTTTCACATACAAAAGGTACTTTGAGGAACGCCTGAAACATGTATATATTTGATTCAGCCTATATTCAGCTTTTTGGTACTTGTTGTGACATGTAGTATTTGATTCTTAGTTAGTGTCTTAAATTGTATATCAATATAAGAAGCTGAAGGTATTAGTTGATTCATAGATAAGCAAATAAAGGTGAAGTACATTTGTAGCCACTTTTACCATAGGAAAATTGAAGGTGCTAGATAAGTTTGTCCTCTGTGCTAATTTGATTTGTTTATCGCACTGGCTAAGTGGTGGCGTTTGCACTTCACAAACACTAGGGGTGCCTGAGCAAGATTTTTATTTATGGTGATACCAAGAGAGGACCACCACCACTGATTCAGCTTATTTTTAGCTTTTTAACAGGATGGAACATTTGGCTCCACTGGTTTCGCTAGACCATTAGTTGATTCATAGTACCAACAATGAAGGTGAAGTCCATTTGCAGCCACTTTTAACATAGGAAAAAAGGAAGGTGCTAGATAAGTTAGTATCTGTGCTAATTTAATTTGTATATCAATGAATAGTTAATTTGATTCAGCCTATTTTCAAGCTTTTTAACAGGACGGAAGTTCAATTTTCCTATGTTAAAAATGACTGCAAACGGACTGATTCAACCTATTTTCAGTTTTTTAACAGGATGGAACATTTGGCTCCACAGGCTTCACTAGACTATTAGTTGATTCATAGTACCAATAATGAAGGTAAAGTCCATTTGCAGCCACTTTTAACATAGGGAAATTGAAGGTGCTAGATAAGTTAGTCCTCTGTGCCAATTTGATTTGTTTATCGCACTGGCTTAGTGGTGGTGTTTGCACTTCACAAACACAAGGGCCGCCTGAGCAAGATTTTTATTTATGGTGATACCAATAGAGGACCACCACCACTGGTACTGAGCAAAGATACTGTAGCTTTGATGCCTAAACTATGTTTCTTGAAACATAGTTAGGCATGGGCCATATATAATTTAAGACACTAACTTGACTTTGATTATCCTCAGCTTGCCAAGTTTTGCTTGACTTTGATTATCAACTTGCGTTTGTTTGAGCTAGAGAAGGATCCTATTAAACAGAGAAGTCTCACAAATTTTGGGTTGAATCAACTTTAAGCGAAGAGAAAAGGCTCTAACAGGTAGCCTCTCTCCTTTAATCAAACCAGTGAATTATATGTCCACATCAAATGAAAAGCACTGTTAATAAACCTGAACTCATTTACTTTGTTCAACATAAAAAAGATTCCAAATAATAGCTAAGGTTGTTTATTAACTTCAGCGATGACCCAAAATATATTACACTGCTTCCAAGTATAATTTGAATTCTTTCATATTTTCCAGTCACCGAGCCTTTCTTAGGTCACCCTTCTATATGTAATGGCACAGTTCCTTTCATGAATCAGACTTGAACGATATAGAGATGCTAGGGCACGAATGAAAAAGATTCTCAACATTAAAAGATACGGAACACCTACATCGGCAACCCGGCTCAGAAATCCTAGATCACAGCAAAGGAAAGCACTTGAGAATAAGATACATGGACCATGAACCTTGGACTGTGTCTTCCAAGATCAATGTACAGTCTCTGGTACGTGCCTTCTTTGTTATCACTTTTACGGCCGACGTCAATGATGTGGGGAGTTTTTGTATGAATGTCTAATTAAGTTATTGCTCATATGTAATTAGCGATGTCACCTTTCCAGAAAGAACATATATAGAACTATATCTTCTGCAATTGACATTGGATGCCCTTGCATCAGGTATGCCAAATTCACTTCTATTAGTTTCAATGTATTAACCACAGTCTGATTGTTTTAGGGCCTTATCATGTTAGGGCATAAAAATGGGACTAAAAGAAATAAACCTGCCGTTGTCAATGGTAAAGCTAGATCAGGTATTGCTTTGATAGTTATTTGCGTAGCATAAAGTTGTTCTTGCAACATTTATCTAATTTTGGCGGAAAAACTATGCTAGGGCAAGTAATAGGACTGAAAAGAAAAGGACATCAAGATGTAGATAACAAGGCAGAAACATGTAGTATTTTGCATGCCATGAAACAAAAGCTTTGTCTTCTCCTTTTAATTTAGCGAACATAGCCTAACTTTTATACCCCAGTGGACCTTTAACTAGGGAAAGTAAAGAAAGCCAGAAGAACGGGACAGTGCACTGAACATGGCCACATTCAATCAGGTATTATATTAAAATTTTCTGGAAATAGCTATTATTCTGCTCTTGAAGTGTAATCTTTTCCTCGATCTATGGTAAATGATTTAACTTCATCAAATATGCAAGCGTCAATGGCAAGGTTGCACCGCCGCAATGTCCTTAAAAAGAAGAAAACAACAGGTACACTTCGTCCCAAGAAATAACTAATTATTTCTTACAACGAATACATGTTATGTATCAATAAAGTTAATGTTATGCTTGCAGAACGCGAACCACAAATAAGACAAGCACCTTTAAAATGTGTACAAGAAAATAAATTGTTTTTAGGTATGCAAGCTTACATTCGGCCACATGCTATTATTTTCTCAGTAACACTAATTATTTACCTACGTCTCAATTCGCTAAAGAACATCTACCACTATTACTTTGGTAGATGTTCAACTTAAGAGGTACCAAGGTGTCAAGAGCAAGGTTGCATCGCTGCAATGTCCTCAAAAAAAAAAGAAAAAAGAAAGCAACATGTACAATTCGTCCAAAGACATACGTAATTATTTCTTTCAATGAATACATGTGCTGTATCATGGAAGTTATAGTTATTCATGCAGAAGGCGAACCACAAAGAAGACAAGGACCTTTAAAGTGTCTACAAGAAAAACAATCATTTTTAGGTATGCAAGCTTACATCCGACCACCTTCTATTATTTTTACCAGTAACACTAATTAGTTACCTAAGTCTCACTTTACTAAAGAACACTCTACTCCTATTACTTTGGTAAATGCTCAACTTAAGAGAGGTACAAAGGTGTCAAGAGCAAGGATGCACCGACTCACAATCCTAAAAATCTTAAAAAAGTGGAAAGGTTGAAGTACATTTGGAATATTGTAGGAATTTTGCTTCCTTTAGTATATATTAGGAACTAAAACTACTTTTTGATGCACAGGTGAACAAATGCTTAGAAGAGCAAAGCGTCTAAAGTATATCCAAAAGAAGAGCTCATCTTTTGGTTTGCATTCTATACTCACTGAATTCCTTAAACATCCTACCAAATTTGTAAGTGTCTAATCCAGTAGCTGTTTCCATCATGCAGATGAACCATCCAACTATGGAGAACCAGATAGAACATGCGAGCATTGTCAAGCAGTAGTCTGGTATGAGGAACGTGTTGTCAAATCAAAGAAAGCTACTGCACTGAAATTCTCTATATGCTGTGGGCAAGGAAAAGTCGAGTTACCATTATTGACACAGCCACCACAAGAGTTGCAAGAACTTTTAGATTATAATGCCAGTGAATTAGCTTCAAAATTCAGGAAATCAATAAGGCTTATAACTCTATGTTCGCCTTCACATTCATTGGTGGAAGGATTGACACTATGATAAATGATGGCAAAGAACCGTATGTCTTTCGGTTAGGTGGCAAAAATCACCATAGGATTGTGTCTTTATTACCACCTAACGGTATGCCACCTAATTTGCCCATCCGTATATGTATGATAGCCATGACCAAGTAACGAATAAAATGGCCGCATTCACCACGCACGATGGTTACAGCAACCTCAATTCTGAAATTGTTGGAAAGTTAGTGCGCGTGTTTGATATAAATAATGAGATTGTAAATATGTTTCGCCTTGCTAGAGAACGATTTGCTGAAGATGCATATATTCCCGTTCGTTTACGATTGATTGGTAGCCGTACAATTGATGGTCGAGTATGCAATATGACAATTGCTTCTGAGGTTGCTGCTTTAGTGCCAGGGGATGATGTGCATTACCCTCGAGATGTTATCATTAACCACATTGCTGAAGGATTAAAATGACTTAGCACATTGCACCTAAGTTTCATGCCCATGCAGTATCTTATATTATTTCCCCATGGATAAGATGGATATCGAAAAGGTATTTTGCACAAGCAACAAAGAAAAATAGGTTGACGATGCGAGAGTACTATGGTTATAAACTGCAACACAGGCATGATGAAGGTCATACATTGCTGCAAGGTGACAAGTTATTCCAGCAATTTTGTGGTTAATGTGTATATGTGTATTGAGCATGGCAGATTGTGCTAGATTCGTTTGAACCAAAAGAAACTGAGGGCTGACCTATATAACAACATTCGAGATGCCGTAGTTAGAGGTGACACATGCCCGACAAATGTAGGTAAGCGTGTAGTCTTACCAGCCTCTTTCACAGGTGGCCCAAGATTTATGCAACAAACTACTAGGATGCTCTTGCAATCTGTCGATGGTACGGCCATCCATATTTTTTCATTACGTTTACATTTACCGCAAAGTGGCTAGAGATACAAAGCTTTTTAAACCTTATTCCCGGACAAAGGCCAGAAGACCGTCTATACATTGTAGCCTGTGTTTTCCAAATGAAATTGGATGAACTTATGGCAGATATAAGACAGGGACGAGTTTTAGGTAAGGTTCTTTTAGGTATGTTAAAAATACCTTCTTACATATGATTTTGTGTATAGCTTTCTAATGAGTACTTAAGAGAACATGCAAATGAAATTTGTCCATATTGAACTTTCTAATTGTCATTCTTTTACGGCTGTTTACACAATTGAATTCCAAAAAAGAGGTCTCCCACGTACACATATCTTGGTTTGGCTTTAACAATCAAATAAGCTTCACAGTCCTACAGATGTGGATCAATTTATTTCAGCTGAGATACCAACTGCAGAGGAGGATCCCATAGCTTATAATTTGGTCTCTCAATTCATGATGCACGGTCCTTGTGGCGATGCAAGACCAAGCAACGCATGCATGAAGGATGGATTGTGTACGAAACATTTTCCGAATAGTTTAACTCTGAAACCTAAGTCGACGAAAATGGATATCCGGTTTATAAATGTTTAGATAATGGAAGGACGGTGGTCTTTGAGAATGAAGAAGTAGACCTGGATAATAGGTAAATGCCTGTTGCTATGCCTATCTTTACCTACAAAATTTAATACCGCTTTACTTTTAGTCTATTTGGCTTATTAAATTATAACATACTCTTCATTTTGCTTACTTTACCTAGGTTTGTGGTCCCGTACAATCGAAATTTGATTGTAAAGTACCAAGAACATATTAATGTTGAGTGGTGCAATCGAGCAAGATCTATAAAGTATTGTTCAAGTACATAAACAAAGGCCCTGATTGAGCTACAATGTTTGTCGAATATCAAAATGTTGAGGCTAATAGCGAAGATAAAGAAACCATTGATGAGATAAAGCACTACCTAGATTGTCGGTACATATCCGGGGCAAAAGCATGTTGGAGAATCTTTGAATTCCCTGTTCACTTTAGAGATCAAGCTGTACAAAGGCTCAGCTTCCATTTAGAAGGTGAGCAGTTTGTAACATTTAGTGTGTCAGAAAATCTACTGGGAGTTATGAATAGAATAGATCCCGAGGGTACTATGTTCATACAGTGGATGGAGACAAATGAGAATTGTCCAGAAGCACGTTCATTAACTTATAGTGAATTTTCGAAATATTATGTATGGGACACCGGGAGTAAGATTTGGAAACCAAGAAAATGCGGAAACACCATTGGGAGACTAGCATATGCTCATCCATCATCCGGTGAGCGTTTCTATCTGCAGATGCTTCTGAATGTTGTTAGAGGAGCAAGGAGTTATAAAGAGTTGCGAGCAGTTAATGGAGTAGAGTATCCAACATTTAAAATGGCGTCCTACCATAGAGGACTGGTAATTCAAACAATAATAGTTATAAACAATCTATAAACACATTTTAAAAATATTTTGATAAATTTAGGGAAATTAACAATTGTAAAGTATCTGTAAAAATAAATATTAGACAATATTTGAGAAATTAGAGAATGTCCTGTGCGTTGCACGGGTCTCTTAGCTAGTTCTTTAAACTCATCTTCCCATCCTGTATGAATTGAAATCTAGCCTCATTTGCCTTCTAACTTAGCCATGAATTTCTTTATTTTCTCCCTCTTGTTGTCTTTCTTTCTATCTTCCTCTTCATTGTCGTTGCGACCATCAAACACTTTGAAAAAAGGCTCTGTGTTGTCGGTCGAGAAAGCAAACGATGTTTTAGTTTCGACGAATGAAGTTTTTTCGGCCGGGTTTCACTCTGTAGGCAATAGTACTTACATCTTTGGCATATGGTTCAGTAAATCAAATGGCCCGACTGTCGTCTGGATGGCGAACCGAGATCAACCAGTTAATGGAAAAGGCTCGTTTCTCAAACTATTCGAAGACGGTAATCTCATTTTAAGTGATGCTGACCTAAACACCCTTTGGACAACTAGTTCGAGTAAAACTGCTTCGCAAGTGCAATTACAGCTTCATGATGCAGGTAATCTCGTTATTACTTCCCTGGAGGATGGTAATACTGTCATTCTCTGGCAAAGCTTCAATTTTCCGGCAGATACTCTTCTGCCAGAACAGCCATTTACTAGATACCCCACGCTTGTCTCCTCAAGCAGCCAAACCAATCAGTCATCTGGTTTCTATAAACTCTTGTTTGATACCAGTAACGTCCTTGCTCTTCTTTATGACGGTCCTCAGGTGTCCAGTGTTTATTGGCCGGACCCGTGGCTAATGACATGGGATGCAGGTAGGACTACCTACAATAGCAGTAAAATGGTTCAGTTTGATTCACTTGGCCATTTCAAGTCCTCTGACACTAGAGTTGGCAAATGGACCAGGCAGCCCGGCCGACCCGACCCGACCCCCTTTCTGACCCGGCCCCTTTCATGAATAGTATTGGCCCAGCCTTTTAGGGCCTAGTGCCTGGGCCAGACCTGCATTTTTCAAAAAAAGCTCGGGCCAGGCAAGGCCCGGCCCGGTTTTGGCCCAGTTTTGGCCTGGCTGGGGTTTGGCTTGGCTCGGGTCTGGCCGGTTCAGGCCCGGTTCTGGCCCCCCTCTTTACTTTTGAAATTTCACTTTTCCTCCCCTTTCCCCCCAACGGATTTATTTCCCTTTCTCCCCTAAACAGTGCTGAATATTTAAGTAATGCGAAGAATAATAATACATCTTAAACTCTTTGATTTTTTTTCTTTATAAATATAGTGGTCATGAGATCGAATAGATTTTTAACATCTTTATGTATTGAAATTGCTGACCCCAATGCATTGTGTACCCCACATTTGCTATATTTTGTCAATTTATGTTACAATTTGAGTGGGCAGGAACTTGAAATCTGCTCTATTTCAGTACATATATTGTTCTGTGCCTAACCATGGGCTTTAGATAATCGAACCTAATTCCAGGTCTAGTATTCGGATTGTCCAAAATTTGGTTTAAAAAGAGAGATTGCATAGAGAAGATTCAAAATGTATTTCCTTTTAAGTGTAAGTTTTACCAAGAAGAGTAACTTTGTCCTCGACTTTTAAGCTCCATCAACGGATGTGCATTGCATAGCCTCACACAATGAACCTGAAGCCAGTGGCGAAGGGGAGGGGTAGCAATGTTGCGTGCCCACCCCCATCTTTAGGCATAAAGTTTTTTTTGACAATTTGACTTTTATCTTTATGATGATGATATTTGTTACTTCATGTCCCTTTGAGAATTTATCATTATTGAGAACCTTTTGAAGCCAAACTTGTTGATTTAGTATATTGAATTAGTCTTATCATATACCGTAAAACATATTCTTACACATCAATCTTTTTAACTCTTGTCGCTATAGATTTGTAGTAAAGCGTTGATTGCTGTTAGGGACGCTTTAATAAAGCGTCCCTAATAGCAAATTACCATAATTAAAAAAAACTCTTACCTTGAATAACAAGAAAATGTCAAAAAAAATTAAAAAAAAAAGAAAATTGGGCCCGGGCCCAAGCCCGGCCCTAAATGTTGGGCCTAGGGCCTGGGCTTGGATCGGGCCTAGATATTCCCAGAATCCGGCCCGGCCCGTTTGGCAGCCCCCTTGGCCCGGCCCCGGCCCGATTTGCTGGAGGCCCGATGGACTTGGGCTGGGCTAGCCCAAGCCCGGCCCATTTGACACCTCTGTCTGATAGCTTGGAGTTCTCGTCTGCTGATTTTGGTTTTGGCCCTCATAGAAGATTGACACTTGATTTTGATGGTAATCTTCGGTTGTATAGCCTGAACAAGATGACAGGAAATTGGACCGTCACGTGGCAAGCCTTATCTGATCCATGCAGAGTTCATGGATTATGCGGTCCAAATAGTGTTTGTACATATGGGTCTGGTGCAGGAAGGGGATGTTCTTGCCTTCCGGGGTTCAAGATGAAGAATCCTCAAGACTGGTCCTCTGGATGTGAATCAGACCTTAATCTTTCTAGCATTAGTGAGCATAAGGTCAGTTTTTCGAAAGTCAGTCATGTTGAACTATACGGTTACGAATACAATGTGTTCAAGAATTTCACCTTAGAGAGATGTAAGGCAAATTGCTTGGAGTCAACCATATAAAAGGGGTTTTTGTTCAAGTTTGAAGATGGTACTTATAATTGTTATGCGAAATTACTCTTGCTAAATGGAAAGCATTCCCCAAATTTACTGGGAACACTGTATGTCAAGATCAATGTGTCCCAGAATGGAGTCGTCCCACAGAATGAGGCCATCGAAGAACTCGACTTGAATTGCTCTGGCAAAGACAGTAAATTGTTAAACAGGACCTACAAAAGAAATCACAAGAATAGATTCTTTCAGTTTTTGGTTTGGTTCACCTGTGGAGTAGGAGGCATTGAAATATTTTTTGCAGTTTTTGGGCTATGGTTTATGTTTACCACGCAAAAGGGTAGTGGCGCAGTTATGCAAGGATATGTCGTTGCTGCAAATGGATGTAGAAAATTCAGTTACATGGAACTCAAAAAGGCGACAGGACGCTTCACCGAAGAAATTAGGAGAGGAGCTGGAGGCATCGTAGATAAAGGCATGCTATCTGATCACAGAATCGCAGCAATCAAGAGGCTCAACCAAGCTAGCCAAGGTGAAGCAGAGTTTCTCGCAGAAGTAAGCACCATTGGAAGGATTAACCACATGAATTTGATTGAGATGTGGGGATATTGCGCTGAGGTAAAACACAGGCTTTTGGTGTACGAGTACATGGAGAACGGATCCCTAGCAGATAATCTTTGTATCGAGAGATTGAACTGGGCTCAGAGGTTCCAAATAGCGGTAGGTACTGCAAAAGGACTAGCTTATCTGCATGAAGAGTGTTTGGAGTGGGTTCTGCACTGTGATGTAAAACCTCATAACATACTCCTAGACACGAATTACCAACCAAAAATAGCAGACTTTGGCCTGTCGAAAATACTCGATAGAGGCAGTCACAAGTTGAGCTTCTCAAGGATTAGGGGAACCAGAGGTTATATGGCGCCTGAGTGGGTTTTCAATATGCCTATTACCTCCAAAGTTGATGTTTACAGCTATGGCATGGTCGTTTTGGAGATGATAACTGGAAGGAGCCCAGTGGGGGAAGCAGATAATTCTTTGTTACATTGGGTGAGGGACAAAATGCAAGGAAAAGGTTCTGCAGAGGAATCATGGGTACGAGAGAGTCGATCCATAGATCGATGGGCACTGTGACTTGGACGAGATTGAAGAAGTTGTCAAAGTGGCATTGCAGTGTGTGGAGGAGGACAAAGATGCAAGACCAACCATGAGCAAGGTTGTAGAGATGCTTCAACGCCACAGGGAGGATCGCTCTCACTTTCTCTAATACCTTCGTAGACTTCAGTTACGCGGGAGATCTCCGTTTCATCGTATACTAGTATTAACCACATGCGTTGCACATGGGGACTAATAACAACTAATTAAAAGCTCATATTTATATGTCGAATACAAATAATAAATAATATTTTTTTCCTTTTTACAAGTTTTTTTTACCATTTTTAATAACGATGTTAAGAACACATGTATTGAGGTTTTTACTAATAAAACTCACCTAGAATCGTATAAAAAGTTATGCGACGTAAGAAAAAATATAATCTGAGAGATAATTATACATATACACAGACATATATATAAAAAACATTTTATATGACTTATAATAATGTAAAAAGAAGGAGATTAATCTTGTTAGATTGTGAAAATATGTTAGAATTGTGTAAATATTGAAAAGTTTTAAGATTTAAATAAGATATTGATTAGAATGAGATATAAATTTAAAATTTATGGAGATAGAGATTTATTTTTAAGTGGGATATGCCGACATGGAAGAGAGAAAAGTAAAATTTATATGATTGGTTGAATGTCAAATCTAATATTATATATATGGGTCGTGATCCATTGATAGCGCTAGCAAGTTACTAGCGCTAGCAAGTTACTAGCGCTATTTGGCCGTCCGCTACATAATGTAGCGGACGATAATTTACCGTCCGCTACATTATATAGCGGACAAGTGAAAAAAATACTGGGCAAGGCACGCGATCTGGTCCATTCTCAGCCGTGGACGATCAGATCGCGCTAGCAACTTGAGTTAAGTTGCTAGCGCTATCAACGGATCAGCTCCCTATATATATATGGATCGTGATCCATTGCTAGCGCTAGCACTGTTTCTAGCGCTGTTTGGCCGTCCGCTACATATTGTAGCGGACGGAAATTGGCCGTCCGCTACATTATATAGCGGACAGTGCTAGCGCTAGCAATGGAATGGATCACGATCATATATATATATATATATATATATATATATATATATATGTGGGAGCTGATCCGTTGAGAGCACTAGCAAACTGGGTTAAGTTGCTAGCGCGAGGCCGTCCACGCGTGATCTGTGGACGGTCCAGATCTTTTTTTTTACGTTTTTTTTAGTCTGTCCGCTACATAATGTAGCGGATAATTTTTTGACAAAAATACCCCCGACCAGTCCGTCTCGTCTGACTTTTTCTGTTTCTCATTAATGCGTCCGCTACATAATGTAGCGGACAAATACGCAATCTTATTTCACTTTCTCTCTGAATTTTTCTGTTTCTCATTAATGGGTCCACTACATAATGTAGCGGACAAATAAGCAGACTTTCTCTCTGCTCTGCACTTATCTCAGTAACAAATCTCTTTCTCATGCACTAGAAAGTCTGATCAGCTCCATCATTGATCGAATATACCAACACATCTGGCTTTGTGTTGTTACTTAGCGGTAAACAAACCCGCAAAAATCGTAGGATTCGTTTTGCGATTTCAGCTGGTAAACAAACACATCTACCGACGGCGCTACCACCCAAGAGAGAGAAAGAGCCTCAGGGACTCAAACCCATTAGATCTGGTGCTTGGTCTAATGGGCGGTGGTGCTTGGGCTGCTGGCTGCGGCGGCCAGAGAGAAGACAGAGAGAGAGTCAAGCTACCTCGGAACCCATTGGTGGTCATCGACGGCGCTACCACCCAACGACGCCCCTAAGAAGCTACCACTAATGCCGTAAAGCAGTCATCATCCAGTGCCTATGAACAATCATCCGCCGACAACAATATTAACAACAACAACAACAAAATCTGCAGCTACCAAGGGGCTACGCTACCGCCGCCTGCTTCTTTGGTCACACCGGCCGCAATAACACCTACGCGGCCAGATCTGGACCGTTCATCGTTCGGTCATGTTCCCTCCAATCAACTCCTCTTGCAAAATTCGGGGCAAGCTCAAGGTTGGGGCTGGACAGTGGACTGAGGCCGGTGGCCGTGGGTGGTGGACGGCTGGAGCGAGAAGCCTACAAGTTTAAGGTTGGGGCTTCAACAAGCTCTATGGCTGTGATCAGAGACCAAGAGAGAGAGGAGGGTGGCGAGAAGAATGAGGAAGAGAGAGTCTGTGAGTGTGAACCTTAAAGAAGAGAAAAAAAAGTGGTTTTTTTTTTTTTTTATATTACCCAGGTAACCGCGGGTATCCCGAGGCAACCGTCCAACTTGGTAAATTTTTTGATTTTTGTCTGCTACATTATGTAGCGGACAAATTCAAGGGGGTATTTTTGTCAGACGAGACGGACTGGTCGGTGGTATTTTTGTCAAAAAATTGTCCGCTACATTATGTAGCGGACAGACTCAAAAAAACGTAAAAAAAAAAGATCTGGACAGTCCACAGATCGCGCGTGGACGGCCAGATCGCGCTAGCAACTTAACCCAATTTGCTAGCGCTCTCAACGGATCAGCTCCCTATATATATATATATATATATATATATATATATGAAAGTCGAAACTGAGAGAATGTTGTCCAGTCACTGCATACGTGGACACTCTCTCTTTTTCGCCATGTGTAATAAAAAACTTTTCTTTCAAACATTAAACTAATTTCTAATTAAATGTATCACTTTCCTTTTATATCGTTTCTAAAATATTTAAAGACGGAGAGTTATTATTTCTAAAAGGGAAGATTAAAGAGGGAAACAATTTTTCATATCATTAAACTAATATTATGCACTTAATTCCAAAAAAAATTTAAGTTATGTCTATTATCTCTTATTCTATAGCATGAACAATTGAATCATTTACAAAACCCGAAATTTTAGCCTTATGTTTTTTAACACGAAAAGTATTGAATGCTGAAAAGAAATGACCTTTTTGGCTCTTATCTGATTAATTTTAGTTTGTTTTTGGAATTTATCTTTGAGTACAAGTTATTCATTGATAAAATTCACAAAAACCTCCAAAGTTTCTCATACTCTTCTTCATGTGCACAATTCTTTCTTTGCCTCACACAGCTTCATGTAACTATCATCTCCTTCTATGCTACTGTTTATGAAGAGGTTTTTTATTGTTTTTAATTTTATATATTGTTTAAGTTCTAATGTACTCTAGCTTTAGAATATGTACTCCCAGACGAACAACAACTATTTGTATATAAATTGTGGCACCTTTAAATTCATAATTTATATACATATATATATTTTTTTATCATTTTTATGATATGTTTATAATATCTTTGGTTGCGCACAACGTGAATTGGTAAGAACATGTTCTACAGAAATGGAAGTAATTTCCCCTTATAATATGTTCGTTCTATTTATCACCATTGCAAAGTTTATTTTGCAAGCTTTATTATGTTTACTATATTCCACTTATATTAGTGATGAAGTACAACTATTAATTTTAGTGCAGGAACGATGTGAATAAGCATAAGAAAATGTTGGGTAAATATTTTATATAATTGGCTACATATGTACACATAATCTTCTTTTTTTTTTTCCGCTTAATGACCTTTTTCTCTCTACTGTAATTAGCAGACAGTTTGCTTTACTTTTTGTTCATGAGGAGACTGAAACGCTTGGAGACAAATTTCAAACGCTATTAATTGAAAATAATATAGTTCAGTCATATTTTATGCATTGTTAAATAGCTAAACTTTATTTCATGATTCGAACATGAAATTATTGCCTATTTCTTGAATACTTCATGATTTCCTTGATGAAAAAATAGTTACCTCTTTTTACAAAATTACTATCTCCACCTTTATAATTAAATTGTCAATTGAAAGTTCTAAATTTAGTGACAAGTCTACTTATAGAGTATATTTTTCCTATAGCATCTGCTATTGAGTTTTATTAAGCGACAGCTCCGAATATAAAACTAATATTTAAAGACCATTACAATAAATTTATGCCACATCTTATTTCTTAGAAAACAATGATCGACTATAATGTGGGAATCGGTTTATGTATGTATGTTTTTACTAATTTTACTGTTCCCTACTAATTCTTGAAAATTTGAAACTTTGTTAGTACGTTATGTGGATGAAATTTTTAGTAGTTGTAAAATGCTCTCGTGTGCAACGCACGGGGTCAAAACTAGTGGTATAAAGACATACATGATACGTAGGAAAGAGAGAGGTAAATTCTCTCAGATTCGCCTTACAAATATATATAATTAGAATTGTTGAAATATTTTTGTAAAATAAAATGTTCTTTGCAGAATTATTACTAAATTGCAAATAAATAAGATCTTGTCTCGAGCATACCAAAAAGCCGCAATAAATGGTCAGCCCTTTATACAGTCGAAGGAGGGACATCATCTGCAATTGCTTCTTGGTATTGTTCACGCTCACTCTTGTAAAAGAGCATTGCAGGCAATGCTTTGTCAAAGTAACAACGCAAGCTGTATAAATGATATTCAAAAAAATCAATTTTCAATAAACGGAGTTGATAACTGCACTCTATTTTTTATCATCTACCACTCCACTTTTGTCGCTAAAGCTTTTTAGGTGACACTTGTTAATGCCCTTGGATCAGTGACACCCGTTGGTACAAAAACTTAGTCCACCACGTATATACTATAGCCACAAAATAATGTCCCAACGTGCAAAAAGAGTAGGATAGCAAAGGTGCATGAATAGTGTTCTACTAAAAGAAAGTTGGAATTTCCGTTTATGACTACAAATAAGAAGCTAATCCAAGGAATGCATTTGTTTACTCTAAGTTCAAAGATGGAAATCAAAACCTCAATAACATGGAGCAGTTTTAAAATGAGGCAGCGAGAAAATCCAAAGTAACAACTCCCGGGAAAAAGCCTTCAGTAGGGATAGGAGGTGTCACACAATCCCATGGGAGGGAGAAACAGGAAGGAGAGAGAACACACACACAAGAGGGAGAAACAAAAGAGATGTCAATCTCCAAGTTTTTTAAACCTTTAAAGTCTTTTTCACAATACTCTAATTCGAAAGAAAATTTGACCAGGACATATCCCAGAACAAGGACATACCTGTAACAACTTATTGGAATATTTTTCCCATCTACTGACTTCGGTTATAGGTCTGAGTCGGCATCATCAGACCCTGCGACCCACCTGAGAAGTGAGAAGAGCCTTCTCATCTGAAAGACCTACATCAAGAGCGTCTTTCTCGATCTCACATAATTTCGCCTGCCTTTACGTGCCGGAGGAAACGGGATTCGAACCCATGATACAATCTTCCTGTTTGTGGATTTAGCAAAGCAAACAGTAAGGACAAAGCTAGCAACCTAAGCGCACGTAAGGTTTCAAACACAGGAAGAAAGGGTGAATCAAAAAAGGAATAGAAGCCCCTTCCTGTTTGTGGATTTAGCAAAGCAAACAGTAAGGACAAAGCTAGCAACCTAAGCGCACGTAAGGTTTCAAACACAGGAAGAAAGGGTGCATCAAAAAAGGAATAGAAGCCCTTCCCGTTGGGCAAGAGTAGCTGCTGCAAATGGTATGGTGAAGAGAACACGAGTTCACTGAGGCGGCTTGGCCTGGCCGCACATTGTGAGTCCTTCGGTTGAGAGGGATGACATTACCCAGTAGCCCCCCCCCCCCCCCCCCCCACCTCTTTCTTTGTCAAGATTCCTGACCTGGTGTGTGGAACTTGGATAATGACATTGAAGAAGGGGTAGTTTAAGCCATTGATCCAATCACTAGATTTCAGCTTATCAAAACGAGAAATCGTGGCACACGGAATGCATGTGAAATAAAATAAATATTACAAATTTTGTTATAAAAAAAAATCACGTATAAGTATTGATGCCAAGGAAAGTGGTTGGGTTTGTACCTACGTGGAGGTGCCACAAAGGCTACAGTCCGAGTCAGCTTCCAAGTATACAAAGTGAGAGACAGTGAGGGCGGAGTAAGGGAAGAGAGCAAGGCTCCCCAGGCAGCCCATGAGGGCTAGCAGTGCTGCGGAGGCAGGGCAGAGACACACAGGGCCGACAGTCGATGGTCCAAGCTGGGGTCCGAGTCAGGGGTGCAGCGTCAAGGGTCCGATATCAGAGGTCCAAATGTGTTTCTCTCTCTAAAATTTTAGAGAGAATGAGTTTTAGAGAGAGAAAGTGAAAATATTAGAATGAGAGAATTCTCTCTGAAAATGAATCCAAGGTCCCCTATTTATTGAGAAAAATGTGTCTGTGTCATCAGTGTGTCATCAGCTGACACGTGTTGCTCCTTGGGAGTGACACGTCACCATGGGGGTCCATAAATACAGGTTCTCCATCGGACTGCCAGTTCCCAAATTCGCACTGCCTTGCCCCACACAGTGTCGCTCTACCTGTCTGAAAAGACTGAAGGCACCATGACAACATGATTAGAGTAAGCCCGTTGCCCCAGCCACCGGTCCAAGCCCCTACTAAGTCCCACAAGGTGCATCGAGAGACGCGTAGAGAACCTGACAGTGGCGAGGGTTGCCCCTGTGACCAACAACTAGGCGGACTAGGCGCTATGCCCTCCAAAGACCTGCTCCCGTCTCGGAGTGACCCATGGGTCATTTGTCCTGGGGGCGCCGATGATCACCGGTAACGTGAATGGACATGGTCACAGCTCAGTGCCTAGTGTCACGTAAGTCACCCTAGGCGGCGATAGCTTTTTCGTAATGAGCCTATCCCGCTGTAAAGGGTCCTCATGGCGGAGCACTATGAGCGGAGCTCCCAAAATGAAGACGGCGACGACTTCTGTGGTAGTGAGCCCATCCCGCTACGAGGGGTCCTCGTGCCGCATCACTACAAACGGAGCCCCTCGTAATGCTGCACACTCCGAAGAGTGGGTCGAAGCATGTTCCACGTCCATGGCGGGGGCGCATGGTGTGGTGAATGAGAGTGGTGCCCTGAGGCTTGTAACATGGTTGTGGCGCACGGGCGCGACGACTACCATCGCGAGACAATACCTGGTGCCGGGAGTGGTGCATAGGCGTGATCATGGTGCCGGGGGCACTGTAGTGTGACAGAGAGCCAAGGGACACGGCTGTATCAGCTGCGCGGCGCATGGGCGCGGTGGAGTGTTGGAGATGGTGCCTAGGCACGGGCAACGGCTTATGGGCAACAACGTACGCCATACATACGGTCGCGGTGATGAGTGGGCATTGTAGATCGTAGTGCAAGAATGAGTTAAGCAAAAGGAGCGTCAGCAGCCCTCCGTGACTAGGGTGGCCGACCCCCCCCCCCCCCCCCCGCCTTCAGGGAGGTGGCCGACCCCCCTTCAAAGGGAGTGGCTGACCCCCTTAAGGGGGAAGGCGCGCAAAGGCAAGTTCACATATTTTCTAAGTGTTGGTGGCGCCGATGTCGTTACGTTGGTGACAAAAATAATTTTAGCCATGCTGAAAGTCAATGAAAAATGCACGTGACTTGAGCGTGCGCATTTTGACCGAACGACATTGTTGAAAGTTGACCGTTAAATATTGTGACGTGTCGCACAAAAAAAAGAACCCTAGTGGGCCCTTGGGTGCGACTAGAATAGGTTGGGAACAAGTATTTATTGTCATATTCAATAAAATGAATCTTAAATTACAGAAAAATAAGTTAGTCATACGTGTCCAAACATAAGTCAACAAAATATTATTATCGTATCAAACTTGACCTTTAAATTTTACTTTAACTCTATTCTTTGATGAATTTTAATTTGTGAAAACTAAACATAATTTTATAAGTAGTTACTTATCAATTAAGATTTTTATTTTGTGTCACTTTTTAAAAAAAAATTAGAGTGTCATTTGTCACTATTGTAGGTTGGTAGTTATGTAACACAAAAAATGTGTTATATCAAATCAAGTTTTGACTTAATAAGTAGTATAGAGAATAGATTAACACCGTGGAGACAAAGGTGGATCTATACATATTTCGATTTGTTATCTACGAACCAACCCATTTTCTATGAATCCCCTTTTTGTAAATTTTACTCCCTTTACTTTTCTTTATAATTATCACGCGACACTATCTAAAGGACAATTTGATCAGGCTCAATCTTTTCATAAAAATATTATTACTTGATTGATTTACGTTCATGCAATTTATTAGTTCATCTGTCCAAAAATAATTGTACTAGTTTGACTTGAACAATGTTTAAGAAAAAGGTCAAATTTTCTTGTCTTTCCTATTCTACCGCATCCCTTCGTAAACCGCTCTCGATTTTTGTATTAATTTCTTTCTTTCTTCCCTTATCCTTTCCTTTTATTAAATTGACGAATCGGTGCTTGTGGCCAGGAATTGGAGGTTAGCAACTTCTCTCTCTACTTACATTTAGAAGTTGACTACTGAAAGCATCGGCCGATCAATTGGGGACACGGATCCCCTACTGTACCCATGGTTACAGCAGGGATGCTGTGAATAATCCTAGCAATCCAATGAAAATTCAATGCACTACCTTTTGCCACGTTACCTCTTCTTAACTCATGGGTTACATCCCTCTCTCTTCCCAGCTGGAATCCCTCTCTTTCTCTTCCCTCTCTCTCAGGATTAGTCACAGCATCCCTGTCCACCAATTGGAGATTAGCAACTTCTCCCTTTTCATCATCGGCTGACCAATTGGAGATTATAAATTTCTCTCTCTTTATCATCAGCCAACCAATTGGACCAAAATGACGGGCTTCACACCACCACGTCATCAATGCTGTCGTAGATATGATGGACAGACCACCACCATACAACCACACACCCCTACAGTCACACCATCAGATCTTTGGCACCTTAATAGATCGAGTAGCAAGAAATTGTCTTTGGAAGTCGGAATATGGTGGGCAGGGAGGGCATAAAGAGGATAGAGGGAAGAGAGGGAAAGGGAAAAGTGGACATGAGAGGGGAAAAAGGCAGAAAATGGGTTTATGCGGAAAAGGAATCAAATGAAGAGAGAAAGTAAACTACAAAGCAAGCAATATCGTTGTGACACCTCAAAAAGGAAATTTGAGCAATATTTTTGGGGCGTAGGGAGTCTTTAACATCAACTGAATGGCGAATGTTTTCTACTACGTCATTTTTTGAAAATTACGTAATGCTTTGGCAAACTTTACAACCAAACTAAGATTAGCTGCACTATGGCCTTCTAATTCAGTAATTCCAGGCCCAAGCCCTAGATCCTAACTTTAGGGCCGGGCTTGGGCCTTTTTTATAATTTCTTTTTTTGTGTTGCAAAAATATTAATTCACGAAATAAATGCAACTGATAGGCCCTAAACCATTCAATATCTCTCTCGTGGTTAATGAAGTGCCTTACAGCTTTACTTTTACTCTATTTGAGAATATTGATTAGCAACAAAGAGTAATTTTGTTCGCAAAAAGACAATCTTTTCACAAGAGAAAATATAACTTTTAGTCATGAAGTTTTTTGTTATCTAAACTCAACAATGGATACCTACAAAAAATTTTCCTACGATATCTCTAAAAATTTTCACTCAAACATACCTTTAACTTTGCATTTTACGTATTATTAGGTATCTCATTAGAAGCATGCATCATTAGACCCATGCACTTTTTTGTGCTTTCTGGAGTTATGTTTTCCATTTTCACTGCTTAAATTGTGTTGTTTCTAGTTCCTAGACAAACAAATATATATTCTCTCTTCATAATTGTATGAAACTAATACAGAAGAGCCTTGCAAGTAAAAGTAGATAAAAAGTAGGAACCATCATCATGAGCTGAAAAGAAATGTGCATGTCCAAAAAGTTAATTAAAAAGAAAAAAAATATGAGGTAGAGAGAGAATGAGGCGCGAGAAAGAAGGGGAAAGGAAAAAAAATAACTCAAAATGGTTTAGGGTCAAAGGGCCGGGCCAGAACAGGGCCGGGGGGCCGGGCCTGATCAAGCCTTTTTGGGGCAGGGCCGAGCTGGGCCAAATTTGAAAAATATTAGGCCTGGCTTTAGCCGGGGCCTAAGGCCCTTCGGGTTAGGGCCAACACAATTCATCTTTAGGGCCGAACCAGCTCGGGCCGGCCCACGGGCGGTCCAGCCTTTTTGACATCTCTAAGCAACATTTAAGATGAGGAGAATCGTCCAATCTCATTCTGAACCCACTTGGCACCCCCCTGAGGTATCAACATTTAGCATTTGATTGATCACTTGATCTTATCCTGTTTTTCTAGGTTTGTACGCTACTAAAAACTTTTATATGTTACTTATCACTTTTACAGTCAAGAATGTTTGAGAATTCTGCCTTTCACCAGTGGAAGGGGGCTACCACATTTGGCCTTAAATAACGAAAAGCTGATGTACCTTGGCTAGGTCCAACATTAAGGCCACGTTTGACGCAGCTTTTTTTTCAGTTTTGGAAACTGGAAAAAAAAAGTGCGTTTGGTAACCATTTTTTTTTCCTTCTCCAATTTAAAAAACCAGTTTTTAAACTGCTGAGTAAAAAAAAAACTCCAGAAACTGTTTTTTTTTTCACTTTTGGTTTTTTTTTTGGAGACCACCACCAACACCCTCCCACCGCCGGCAGCCACCTCCGGCTGCCGGCCATCACTGGCCGCCGGCAGCCACCGCTGGCCGCCTACAGCCACCTCCGGCGGCCGGCGACCACCGCCGGCTACTGCCGGCAGCCACCTCCGGCCGCCGGCAGCCACCGGCGACTGTCGGCGCCACCTCCGGCCGCCAGTGACCACCGCCGGCAGCCACCTCCGGCCGCCAGTGACCACCGCCGGCAGCCACCTCCGGCCGCCAGTGACCACCGCCGGCTGCCACCGCCAGCAGCCACCTCCCGCCGCCGGCCTCCGGCAGCCACCAGCCACCGCCGGCCACCACCACTGTCGACCACCACTACGCCCCACCACCACCACCGCCACGCCCCACCGCCACCGCAAACCACCCAAAAAAAAAGTCAAAATAAAAAGGATTACCAAACACCAAAAAAAAAAACTAAAAAAAAAAGGTTATCAAACACCCACTTGTTTTTGTAAAAAAAAAAAATTTAAGCTACTTTTTACAAACTGAAAACCAAAAAAAAAAATTTGTCAAACGAACCCTAAGTCTTCAGTCTTACTAAGGTACAAAGTTTCGGTAGTTTTTGACAAAATTCTTGTTTTCAGTTTTTTCTCTAATTTTATAACTATAAACAAATACGTTTAGAAGACAATTTCCTTTTTTCTTTAGTTTTATAAACTAGTTTTTAAAATGAGGTTAATTTTGAAAACTTCATTTTGGAGTTTTATTTGAGTTTTCAGTTTTGATTTTTGGTTTGAGATGCAACCTTCAAACTTTGTTAGAAACAAAAAAATGAGTATCATGTTAACAAAACCCCCTCACACAAAGAGCACCACCAGACACTTGCTTCCATAAGCCAAGCTTTTATCATACCGCCACCATGGGTACCATCCCCACTCTCACACGCTCACACCACACCAACTGTTATCCCACCTCGTCACCCTATCATTGTCGTGACTCACAAATCTGCCCTGCCATCACCATCCCATGCCTTCGACGACTACGGGTCTGTCACACCACAGTTACACTTCTACTATTGCAACCTGCAGATCTACCCCAGCACTAGTACCTTACTGTCATCGTCACCCAATGATTTGGCCTCACATTGACAACCCACGCCTTCGACAATGAATCAAACCTCAACCCACCATCTCCACCCCACTGCCATGGACAACCAATAGGACCTAGCGACGCCGCCACCTTTGAACCGTTGCACAACCCACAAGTTACCCTACCGTCACCATCTCACCACCATTGCCATGAATGAATCTACCCATCGTCCCCATCCCGTTGTTGATTGTGTCTCTTATTATTGCTCCCTGCAAAAGCTTCTTTAAAACAAACCCATTTTATTTGTTGTGTGAAAGGATTTCTTGAGAGAGTAAAATTACAATTGAGTGGTGGTGTTGTGAATTTGATTATGGTGGTGGTGCCGCGAATTGGATGTTGGTGGTGGTATTGACCAATGGTGGTGCTTTTGTTGGAGAAAAATGTAACTATAAGGTTGGTGAAAAAATTAAAGAAAAAAATGGTAAAAAAAAACTCAAAATAAAAACCCACTCATCAAACAGCCATGTGTTTTTGTAAAAATAAAAAACTAAACTGATTTTGATTTTGTTTTTTTAGAAATTGAAAACTAAAACTACAAATAATTTTAAACAGACCCTAATCCTCAGCAGGTTTCTTTGGACACCGTTTTTCTAGCCCTCACGGATTATGGTGTACACACTTATGCTTCGTTTTTAACAATAACAAAAATGTGAATGTATGAACTCCAACAGGACAACCTCTAGTTAGATGACCTTATTAAATGTTTTTATTTATTCATTTAACTTTTGATAAGTAACCTCTAAAATGGAACTAGATGTAAATTGAATCACAATACTCAAAACCAACCATATGGTGGTTCCGCAGAATACGAACTTATCAGCCATATATCTTCAGCCGATACTCAACATACATCTTCGGTATCTCATCAACATTCGGAGTGCCGGGAAGTTTGAGTAGCTGCAAGAAATGAAGTAATGACACAAAAATTAGTTACGTACAGGTTCAAGGAATCAACTTTCAAGACACCACACATTTGCATGCAAAACTATTTAGTGTTTCCTCTAATTCTTCACTCCTCTTTATGCAAACCTACAACTCCTGCCGGCCTCTTTCACACCCGGCAAGCATTCCAATTAAACTGAACTAATACCCTCGTCAGTTTGCTTTATTTGAATGTATCAAACGCAGTGGTTCAGCTCATTGTGATGTTGGTTACTGTTTATAAGTTCTGATATCAGTCACATCACAATAATATGATATACAAGGCTCCTCCAGAAATATACTACTCCCTCCGTCCCTTAAAGACCGCTCTATTTTTCTTTACACATATATTAAGAATTTATGTTATATATTGTGTGTCTTTTTCATTTTACCATTTAGAGAGAGGGAGAAGAAAATAGGTCATGAGAGAGAAAATTGGTTGGTAGAGTGTTAAATGTAGAGAGAAATAGAATAAGAAAGTGTAAAGTTGTGGGTCATGATAGAGAAAATGATAGAGATGTCAATAGCCCGGGTCAGGTCCAGCGGGCCTCCAATGAAAACGGGCCGGGCCTGAAATCTGAGATATATGGACCCAGTCCAAGCCCTGACCCTAGGCCCAATATTTAGGACCGGGCTTGGGCCGGGCCCGGACCCAATCCAATTTTTTTCTCTTTCTTTCCAACTTCTTGTTATAAAGATTTCTTCTTCAACAAAGGGCAAAGTTCCTGTAAACGGACCACTGAGTATACAATTATTTCTCACAAATTAAGTGGTTTGAATCAATATTCATCGACAATAAGATTCTAATCTTCTTAAGAATTGGCTTTTTTATTATTTAATTAGTGAAGTTAATTGTTATGCCTATATATAACTATACATAACTCATTCTTTTTTCTTTATGAAATTTAGAGTCATTTTTCCTATGTTAAAGTACATAATTGGCAGCAAAACAATAATGCATCGTGTTCCGTGCATTTGCACTGACCATTAACTAGTATGAAGAAAGTGGACAGAGAGCCTACGGCAATTCCTTAATAAATCAATGCCCATATTTTAGAGGGGTACCATAGAGTCAAAAGCAAAAGGGGTCATCAACAAAATATGTACTTTGAGTTATATATTCACAAGCATCAACCAGCTGCTTCTTTAATGTTGAAGGAGGAATTTGGATAGGCTGCAGTTCCCTTCCGAACATATCAAAAGGAAAAAGTCAACACAAAGTCCCCAAGTACTCGCAAAAAACTAAAAGATAGCACAGAGCAACGCTGGCTATCGCCATTTTATGGACTTTAACAACAAGAGCTTGGCTTATGATCCATTTTCAGAAGGTCTGAACCGACTGCAAACAGTTTAAACAATTGAGCCTTATAGATTAATACAACAAGATAGTAGGACCATCGAAGTAATAAGTGAATAAAAAAGAATATAAGCTCAAAGTTGAAGAAAAAAGCATTATCGTTCTATAGGCATTGCTGGAATCGCATACCTAGTAAATAAGCATCCTTTTTCAAAGATAGGATACAAGATTTTACCCCGAACATTGTTATCACACACGATGTTATAAATATCAATAACTAGCACTAAGCAGAACCATCGAGGCTATGCCTGTCGACACATTTAACCTTAGAAATCTAACTATTGCTGTTTGACAAATTTAAAGGCAAGATCCCTCTTTGAAAAATCAGATTTAGGGTGTGTTTGATAACACAATTAAACACTTAAAATTTAAAATTTTTATTGATTTTCAATTAAGTGTGTTTAATAACGTTAAACCTTATATCACTTAAAAAATTAATTTCTACCAAAAATAGACTAAAATTTTAAGTCAGGTTGAACTTACTTAGGCCACGTTTGACGCAGCTTTTTTTTTTTTCAGTTTTGGAAACTGGAAAAAAAAGTGCGTTTGGTAACCATTTTTTTTTCCTTCTCCAATTTAAAAAACCAGTTTTTAAACTGCAGAGTAAAAAAAAAACTCCAGAAACTGGTTTTTTTTTTTTTTCACTTTTGGTTTTTTTTTTTGGAGACCACCACCAACACCCTCCCACCGCCGACAGCCACCTCCGGCCGCCGGCCACCACTGCCGGCAGCCACCGCCGGCCGCCGACAGCCACCTCCGGCGGCCGGCGACCATCGCCGGCTACTGCCGGCAGCCACCTCCGGCCGCCGGCAGCTACCAGCCACCGCCGGCCACCACCACTGTCGACCACCGCCACGCCCCACCACCACCACCGCCACCGCAAACCACCCAAAAAAAAAAGTCAAAATAAAAAGAGTTACCAAACACCAAAAAAAAAACTCAAAAAAAAAAAGGTTATCAAACACCCACTTGTTTTTGTAAAAAAAATAAAATTAAGCTACTCTTTAAAAATTGAAAACCAAAATTTTTTTTTTGTCAAACGAACCCTTAATGTTGATCACTTAATTCTAAGCGAGATTGTTAAGAGTTATCTAACATATTCTTACATAAAAAAATTAATTAATTATCACCACGATGTCGCCTCATTAATTTGCTGGCAACACCGCTTCTACCACACTACAACCACTACCACAACCATGAATTCCTTTTGCTACCACCACCACAATTACCATGACCTAGCCACTATTACCACCACCGCCACAAGGACGCCTCCACCTCCACATCCACCATATCGTCGATGTCGTCACCACGTTCGTTTCCATAAGAATCATCTAAATATCTACCACACTACAACCACTGCCATGAATGACGTCCCTGTCTATCACTATGATCACAATTATTAACACCACGTCTTCAAGCACCATTACCGCCACTATTGACACCTTTTCGTCGCCGCCGCCACCCCGCATCCACCACCACCACCAGTATTACTCCATCATCACTGCCATCACCACCAACAACACTATTTTAGTCCCCAAAAAAGTTGTAAAGTACATAAACAAATGTATAATTTTGGTAAAATGGATAACTATGTAAATAATTTTTTTTTTCAGATATCTGTTTTAGGTTTATCAAATAGGTTAACTTAAAGTTTTCAGTTTTACGAATTCAGCGCTTAACTTTTTCAAAACTTAAATATCAGTTTTATCAAACAACCCTCTAGTCTGATCCCATTAATTTGATAGAGCTGTTTTCATGAAACCAAAATCTATATTAGAATTCCATGTCTTCTACGAGTGCAATAAAGTTACATAACAAAAACTTTAGGGCACCTTAACGTTCCCCTCGCAGAAAGAACACCCACTACAAAGAGCCTGACCTCCCAACTATGGTGAGAAGCTAACCAAAAAAAAAAAATGTGCACCACAATGTCAGAGGAATGGCTAAACATGGAAAGTTATCCTGGACTGAAATGAAAGAAGGCCAGGAACATTGCATGGAATTATGCACAAAAAGGTAAGAAGTATGGTCAATTATGCACGAATCCCCACTTAACACATCCCCGAGTGACCTCGAGTACCCTAACTTCACACATTAACGATGCAGAAAGACAACTAGAGGAAATACCAAAACCAACATTTATGTACAAATAATCAAAAGTTTTGCCAAATCAATACAAAAAAGAAATCCAACATAGATATAGCACCGATTATTGTGCAAACGTGAATCATGTTGGCTTAAATCCAAATGACGTTTTAGTTTTGGCGAACGGAGTTTTTTCGGCCTGATTTCGCTCTGTAGGCAATCATGCCTACATCTTTGGCATATTGTTCACCAAATCAACTGGCCCTACTATCGTCTGGATGGCTAATGGAGATCAACCAGTTAATGGAAAAGCTCATACCTCAAACTATTCGAAGACGGTAATCTCATTTTAAGTGATGCTGGCCTAGACGCTCTTTGGACAACTAGTTCTCCTAGTAAAACTGCCGCACCATTGCAATTACAGCTTCATGATGCAGGTAATCTCGTTATTACTTCTCTGGAGGGTGGTAATAGTGTCATTCTCTGGCAAAGCTGCAATTTTCCGACTGGTCGGACTACCTAAAATAGCAGTAATTAAGACGGTTCAGTTTGATTCACTTGGCCATTTTAAGTCCTCTGATAGCTTGGAGTTTTCGGCTGCTGATTTTGGTTTTGGCCCTCTAGAAGATTGACACTTGATCGTAATGGTAATCTTCGGTTGTATAGCCTAAACAAGATGACATGATATTGGATCGTTATATGGCAAGCCTTGTCTGATCCATGCAGAGTTCATAGATTATGCGGTCCAAATAGTGTTTGTACTTACGGGTCTGGTGCAGGAAAGGGATGTTCTTGCCTACCTGGGTTTAAGATGAAGAATCCTCAAGACTGGTCCTCTGGATGTGAATCAGACCTTACTCTCTCTAACATTGGTGAGCATATGGTTAGTTTTTCAAAAGTGAGTCATGTTGAACTATTCGGTTACGAGTCCAATGTGGACAAGAATTTCACCTTAGAGAGATGTAAGGAAAATTGCTCGGAGTCAACCATATGCAAGGGGTTCTTGTTCAAGTTTGAAGATGGTACTTGTTGTTATGCAAAATCACTCTTGCTAAATGGAAAGCATTCCCCGAATTCACTGGGAAGCCTGTATGTCAAGGTCAATGTGTCCCGGAATTGAGTCGTCCCACAAAATGAGACCACCAAAGAACTCGACTTGAATTGCTCTGGCAAAGACAGTAAATTGTTAAACAGGACCTACAAAAGAAGTCAGAAGAATAAGTCCTTACATTTTTTGGTTTGGTTCACCGGCGGAGTAGGAGGCATTAAAATACTTTTTGCAGTTTTTGCGCTATGGTTTATGTTTGCCACGAGAAAGGTAGTGGTGCAGTTATGCAAGGATACATCGTTCCTGCAACTGGATGTACAAAAATCAGTTACATGGAGCTCAAAAAAGCGACAGGAGGCTTCACCCAAGAATTGGGAGAGGAGTTGGAGGCGTCCTGTATAAAGGCGTGCTATCTGATGACAGAATCATAGCAATCAATCGTCTCAACCAAGCTAGCCAAGGTGAAGCAGAGTTTCTTGCAGAAGTAAGCACCATTGGAAGGCTTAACCACATGAATTTGATAGAGATGTTTGGATATTGCACCGAGGGAAAATACAGGCTTTTGGTGGACGAGTACATGTAGAATGGATCCTTAGCAGAGAACCTTTGTGTCGAAAGACTCAACTGGGCTCAGAGGTTCGAAATAGCGGTAGGTAGTACAAAAGGACTAGCTTATCTGCATGAAGAGTGTTTGGAGTGGGTTCTGCACTGCGATGTGAAACCGCATAACGTACTCCTAGACACGAATTACCAACAAAAAATCGAGGACTTTGAGCTGTCGAAAATACTCAATTGAGGTGATCAGAAGTCGAGCTTCTCAAGGATGAAGGGGACCAGAGGTTACATGGGGCCTCTGTGAGTTTTCAATATGCCTATTACCTACAAAATCGATGTTTACAGCTATGGCATGGTGGTTTTGGAGATGATAACCGGAAGCTGAGGTCCAAGTCAAGGTCCAATATTATGGTCTGTTGTCAAGGTCAAATGTTACAGTCCAATTTGTGTTTCTCTCTCTAGAATTCTGTAGCTCTAGATTCTAGAATGAGAAAGTGGTTTTCTCAAATAAAGTTATGTCCCCTCAAATGAAGTTCAAACTCCACTGTATATAGGCAAGAGAATGCATGTGTTATCAGCTAACACCTTGATTAAAATTATTATAAATATGAAATTGGATTTTGTATATGTTGTTTATATAGATGTTGTTGTTGTTATGCGTTTTTTTAATTTATGTTACTGCTGTGTTGAAGATTGCATTATAGTTTTGGATCCCTCGGTTTTAATAGATGGACATAATTTTAAAATGACGAACATTAGCTCTAGACATAATTTCAAATTAATTAACTCCTCAAACAAATAATTAAAAGCTATTAAAAAGATTATTAAAAATAAAAATTGACTAAACCATAAACTCTAATTAAACTATAACCCTAGATACAACCCTAAGAACGACCCTAAAACCCTAATTATAACACTAAACTCTAACCCTAATTATAACCCTAAACTCTAACCCTAATTAAATACAACCCTATACCTTAATTAAATCCTTAACCCTAACCTTAACACTAACTTTAACCACTAAAGATGAAGATGATGATTCTCGAAATGAAGATGAATGACTTGTAATGTTGACTCATATGACTTGTAATAAGTAACTTGAGAATTTCAATTTAGTTTATGATAAGCACATTTATCTCTACTTGATTATTTTGTAGTAAGATGTTACCTTACTTGTTCATCCAGTTCATAGCAAAGAATATTTATACTAACATAATATGCACCTTTAAGTTTCTACTATCAGCTATGAATAAGTTATTCGGTCTTTGCGGTCGCGGTGGATGCTGAGCTGCATCTTTGCCGGTGGCTGGAGACGTGGCATTGCATGTTGATGACAATGCACGTAGCATGAGCATACAACAGGCCAAACCCTAGCCCCAGCCCTCCCAGTCGCACGTTGCTCCTCTTTAATCAGTGTGTTCGATGACATCAGGTACAATTGATATTAGCATTTCAACAATGTCTACCTTATTTTTAATTTATATTTCAACCAATTTAATGCTAATATCTTGTAGGATCTCGTCGAGACCTCACACATAGGGTGCACATTGATCCTTAGAGGAAATAGAGAGTTACTCTTACTGAGGAGGGCCAGTAAGTAATGTTCACTTTTGCACTTGACCCTTTAATGATTCCAGCAATTATATATGTTCACTTATGTCATCTTATTAATGTTGCTTTTTATCAAGATTGTGGAGAGTGCGGCGACTAGAAAAATTATCGGTCTTATGAAGGGCTGACTTTTTAAGCGAATATTGTACTAGAGGGACTGGGATGCGAGAAGGACAGAGGGGCTGTGGGCAGAGTTTCTAGTACGATTATGAGTCTTTTGATATTTGTTTGAATTTGTTTAATAGAATTAATCCACTAATTGTGTTATTTGTTGCATTACAAGAGGGGTTCAAGTTTGAATCGCCTAAGTAGCAGGCATAAGGGAGAGCTTTTTTTTTTTTGCAATGTAGCCAAAAATTATAGGGGATGGCTATGCGACGCACTGGGAATAGGGAAAGAGGATGCTATTGAAGGGTGCACGGATGGAAGAGTAGAATAAGTGAGCCCCTCATTGGATCTCAGTATCTGTATGGGTGCAAATGGTTGACAGATGGATGTTGATCCATCTTGGGAGGTGAAAAGTAGGAAAGGGAAGGCAAACAAAGCCAAACAAGATCCTATCACACAGGAGGGTCCCTTTCTCACGACGTTCTCTGACATCAGAATGTAGCTGAGCACCCGGATATAGATAAGGATGAGTTGCAGGCTATGACATCAAGATGACGCGTAAGACAAAAGTGCCTAAAATGATGCATATCTGGGAAAGAGTTTATTTCCCAGGTTGCTCGGCAGGTTGATGTAAGTTCTATATAAAATTGTCTCTAAAATAAATTTGAATGTCTTCACTACTTATTGCATGATCAAGTATTAATAGGATTATGATGTTTTGATTATTTTGCAAGCCACATTTGGAGAGATGATATTGTCTACGCAGCGGTTCGCTTAACCATCAGCCACCACTGATACGAGTGTAAATGGATTACAAATGTGACTGGATACATCGAGAGTCATCGATAGGAAGAAAATGTGTGTACGCACACCAGCTTGACTACACGTACCGTAATGGAACATCCCTACCCCTACTACCCCTCCACAGACACAGAGAGCTGCCACAAAGCAAGAGTTAGAAATGGCATACATTTGTCGCGTTGCTCGAGAAGTAGCAAGAATCATAGGGACGAGGTACAAATATGTTAATATTTATAAAGTCAATTGGCTGTTTGGTTAAGTGTTATGTACAATTACTAACGAGTATACATTCTTTTGACATAGGGAAATACTTCCCAATCTTAGCTGGATCCAGATGGCACCCTCTCGCAGACGATGAGGAGCAGGATTCAGATGCTGTTATTGACAATGACGACTAAGCTAGACATGTCTCCCCTCCCCTCCTCCCCTGTTATGTTTATACGTTCATTCATGCAGTTGGGTGTATGTTACTATTTGATTTACATTTATGACATTGTATATATTTAAATTAGAATAGAATTTCAATATTGTCTATATGCATGCATTTTGTGTATTTAGGGTTAAATAATTTTGATGTATCAGCAATTCTTTGAGTATTGTGTAATGGGTTGCCTTGCGAGTGAATATATTGTTTGGTACGATTTGAATTAAACAAAGCAAGTTAGGGTATTGAATAAACACACACACACACACACACATATAAAAAAATTGAGCTATGGAACATTTTTTCGTCGCTATAAACACAAACCAAAATAAATTCGATGAACTTTTAGCAATGAAAATTTTTGTGGATAAAAAAATTACCAACAGACTTTTAGCGACGAGCGGTTTGTCGCTAAAATCCTAAGGTTATTATCAAGGGTTTTAACGACCGAATTTTCATCGCTAAAAGCCCGTGACAATTAACGACACACTTTTAACAACGAACAGTCCATCGCTAAAAGTCCATCGGTAATACTTTTAGTGACAGAAATTTCCGTCATTAAAAGTATTTTTAAATATTAAATTTTAAAAATACTAAAATTACCTTTAGCAACGGACATCCAGTCGCTAAAAGTAATTGCATACGTCACTAAAGGTTGGACTTTTTCCGACTTTTTTTAAAATTCAAGTGCTAAACTTTTGGCAACAGAGTTTTTTACATCTGACTTTTAAAGACGGAAGCCACGTCGTAAAAGTCTTTTCCGATGAATATAGGACTTTATTTCCCTTGTTAAAAGTCATTTTTGTTGTATTGTGAAATAACTCTTTAATATGCCTAAGGTACATCTTAGCATTTTATGAGTCGGGAATAGTTCCATGAATTGCGGTCGTAACGAAGCCTTTCATACGATATGTGGTTGGAATACTCTTAATTTTCATAAACCGTCTTTTGCTCACTAGAGTAACAGGCATGTCAAGCGGTAAAGCATAATCAAACCCATAACTCCAATAGTTAGGCTAATATGCTCTTTTCATTTTCTAAAAATTGGTCCGCTTAATGATTC
Organism: Escallonia herrerae; assembly: GCA_033070095.1. Taxonomy (NCBI): domain Eukaryota; kingdom Viridiplantae; phylum Streptophyta; class Magnoliopsida; order Escalloniales; family Escalloniaceae; genus Escallonia; species Escallonia herrerae. The sequence goes on from JAVXUP010002272.1 coordinate 63,539, forward strand.
AACAGAGGAAATATAGCCAATAATTGAAGCAGGGGTAAACACAAAATAATAATAATAACCATGCATGTTAGTATCGAAAATCTACATGATCAAAATAGTTAGTTCATTGTTTGAAATAATAAAATAAATTGAAGGATAAACAATTAATTTGTATGGAAAAGATAAATACACAAAACTTTTTTCCAATAAAAAATTCAACATATTACTTATAACTTTCCGTTTGGCCGGTTATTAACATACAAGTGTTTTCCACCCTTAGGGTCTGTTTGACACAGTTTTTCTTTTCAGTGGTCAGTTTTTAAAGAGCAGCTTAATTTTTTTTTTTTAACAAAAACAAGTGGATGTTTGATAACCCTTTTTTTTTTTGAGTTTTTTTTGGGTGTTTGGTAACCTTTTTTATTTTGACTTTTTTTTTTGTGGTGGTTTGATGCGGCGGTGGTGGGGCGTAGTGGTGGCCGGCGGTGGTCGCGGCAGGCGTGGCAGGCGCCGGCAGTGGCTGCTGGCGGTGGTGGCCGGAGGTGGTTTCAGGCCGGTGGTGGCTGCCGGCGGCCGGTGGTGGTTGCCAGCGGCCGGAGGTGGCTGTCGGTGGTTGCTATTTGGCGGCGGTGGGCGGTGGCTGCCGGAGGTGGTGGCTACCGCCCACCGCTGCCCGGTGGTGGCTGCCGGCGACCGGAGGTGGCTCTCGGTGGTGGCTGCCGGAGGTGGTGGCTACTGCCCACCGCTGCCCGGTGGTGGCTGCCGGCGACCGGAGGTGGCTCTCGGTGGTGGCTGCCGGAGGTGGTCGCCCGGTGGTGGTTGCCTGCGGCCGGAGGTGGCTGTCTGGCGACAGTGGCTGCCGGTGGTGGTGGCCGGAGGTGGCCTCCGGCCAGCGGTGATGGCCACCGCCCATCGCTGCCCGGTGGTGGCTGTCGGCGGCCGGAGGTGGCTGCCGGACAGCGGTGGGTGCGTTGTGGTGGATGTCTCAAAAAAAATTTAAAGTGAAAAAAAAAAGAAAAGCTTTTACCTCTTTTTGTTTTTACTCTACAATTTAAAAAGTGGGTTTTTAAATTGAAAAAAAAAAAGAGTTACCAAACACCCTATTTTTTTCCAATTTTTAAAACTGAAAAAAAAAGGAGAAAAAAAAACCCCGTCAAACGGCTCCTTAGTAATTTAAAAATCATTACAAGCAACATGAGCTCGAATTGTATCACCTTGGGCAGAAAATATTTTGACGCACGCAACTTATAATTTCCTTTCTTTTCGCTAAAAGTTTAAAATATAATCTTCTGTTTGGCCAATTAATATTTCAATTAGTATGTGTAATGTGAAATGGCTTTATTATCATCTCAACTTAGTAAAGACAACAAACTTCCATGAGGCCACTTAGTGTCAAAATAAGTAAAAACCACTAATTATTTTTAAGCTCATTATATTAGTTTAAACCACGCCAAACAAATCACAAGGTTTTTGCATGATCTCGTAATTTTAGATTAATTCCTAAAATTAGTAATAATATTGACATTTTATATTATATTCATTTGTATCCCAATAATATAAACTAATATTAAAATACATATGTTATCAATAATAACATAACAGTAAACAATTCAATAGGGATATGCTAATAAGCTGATTTACAAATTTTATTTTGCTAGACCCAATTGAGATGTATAAGCCCTTCCAAAACATTTTTATAGTGTCCAAAGCAGGCCCAAATCAGCTCCTACAAGGCCCTTTTTTCTTTTTTCTTCAGTAGCCGAAACAGGCCCAGTCACAGCTACGGCCCACTTTTGGCCAAAACAGCCCACTTCAGAGGCCTAAACAGGCCCAATTTCTTGCAAAAACAGCCCAGTTTATGCCCCAAATAAGCCTAACCAATGACCAAAGGGGCCCAATTCTCCGGCCAATTAACAGGCCACCAACAGCAGATGGCCTTTTTTGCGGAGCCAAATTTCAAGGCCAACCCAATGGGCCACACGGCCAACAGCCTACACTGCCCTCCTTTTTTTAAAAAAAAAATTGTTAAGATTCCAACATAAAAACAATTTCAAGAAACTTAAAAAAAAAAAAATCTATGTTCATGAAATTGATTAACGTAACTCTAATACCACATGTTATATTATATCTTTCATCTTGACCCCAAATGAAGACATTTAGAGTCTTACAATAGTATAAACATAAAAACCATGAGTTTCGAAGTCACCGGAATCGAAAGAAATCATAAAATATCAAGAACTTTATTCCGATGACGAAAGAACGCGATGCAACATCATTGCTTCTAAACCCCTCCCGAAAAGGTCTCTCGTCCAAGGGTAGGCAGTAGCGGAGGGGAGGGGGTGGCACAGTGGGCACGTGCCCACCTCCACCCTTTAGCATGAAGTAGTTTTTGTCCACCTTCACCCTTTGACATGAATTAATTTTTGTACTCTGAGTCTTATATTAATGGTTTTCTTACTTTGGTAGTCCTTAAAAAATTTATAGATTTCAATAATTTTTTTGAAGTCATTGTTTTTTTTCAATATACTCAAAATTATTTCTATCACATAACGATCAAGAAATCCCAACACTTCAATTTATTTTTACTTTTATTACTATAGATATGTAATAATACTTCTATTCCTTTGAGGGATAATTTATTGATTTTAATGTTTAAAATGGAGTACAAATACCAAAAATAAAATGCAAAATTTATTTTTCAATCTCATCTTTATTATTTTTGGACCGAACACGTCAAGATACATTTAAAATCTTGGTTCCCACATTATACAAAATTTCTGGCTCCGCCACTGATGGTAGGGTATTATTTCCCATACGGAAACAAACCTGTTCCTTTAGTATTGATCTTTCCCTCTTCTCTATTTTTGATGATAGAATAGAGTTGTGTATTTTTCTTTTAGTTTAGGAGGTAAAAGAGTAGCCAAAAATTAAGATGTCCTAACATTCAAGAAAAATAGATATTTATATAGAAAGAATAATGGGATCAATCCTAAACTTGCGAAATCTCACCGTCCATCAAGGTTAAAAGAGCTTTTTAAAACACCATAAATTATTTTTGTATTGGATGCTAAAATTAAATAGGCTCATGATATTATTTAACCAATTTAATTAATTGAAATATCCAAATCACATATATAGTCAACAGTAGTATGACCATTTAGACCATTTAATTGCATTAGACTGATCGAATCCAACAGTAGTATGGCCATTTAGATCACTTAATTGCATTAGACAATCGAATCCAACAATACAATGCTGATGTTCATTTCAATCTGTAATACCAGACTCGAGAATTAGAAGTGACAATTCATTACAGCCAAATTTTAGATATCAGCACATCCACCCTTCTGGAAAGCACCTTCTGTCAATTGGACACTAATCATTAGTAGGTCCTTTCGAGATCTATTGGTAGATTTTACCGTGAATTTCCTGGGTATGCCATTTGGACATCAAAGGCTTGCTTATTTATTGCCTACTTTACTTAGAGACGTAAGCTTTTATTATCATCTTGTGGGTAGTAGCGAAGGCACGTATTGTATTTTTTGGCTTGTGCTTCTTGGTAGCTATCTAATTAAAATATGTCGCATACCGTGTCAGTGTTCCCGTGTTGGAACAAGGTTTCTGTCGATAAGGTCCAGGCTAATATTTAAGTCACAACTTTGTATTGGTCGCTTTAGTCTTAAAAACTGATTAATGATCACTTGGTTTGGATGCTATAGGTTGGTTGTTGGAAAACCTTTCGTTCTTGAACTAGTGGAAATTTGACAGAGAGGTGTTCTTCAGATTTCTCAACAGATTCTTTAGACGAGTGTGTTTACTCAAGAGCTCAGTTGTTTCTGGGTTTGTTTTCTGTTTATTAGCTTGTGTTTTTGTTGTAGTCTATTGCTCAGCTAACAAGTGAAGTCTATTAGACATGTACATGTCATTTTTATGTAGAGTGCCTTATAATATTTGCCCAAGGAAAGACTTTTACGACGTTGTTATTATTGCCGGCGATAATTTAAACCTATTACTGAAAGAATGTCGACTATGTCCGAGGATACTTTGAACTTCGAAGAAGCTCATGGAATAATAAAGTCAGGAGTGTGGAACAGGAGTGTGACGGAAGAGAGTAAAGTTGTGTCAGAGTGCAAATATTAGCAAAAAGTTTACATTGGCAGTAGTTCTCATGGCACGTCTAACATGACTTGTCACTTACAGAGTCAATGCTCTTCGAGTTTTGTTTCTGTTAGGTTTCTAGTTCAACAGAATGAAAATGGCAATCCATAGTTTAATGCCAAGTTTTTGATCAAGTATCCTTCAACTTCGCAGGAGTAGCTTTCCGATTACACTTTTGTCTAGTGAGCTTGGCAATGGAAGAGTGTCTTTAGTTCGATGTTCTTTGCCGTGAGATAATTCCCTTGCCTTAACAAGTTGCGCTATCTTGGTTATTCGCTTTTTCCTGTTGTAATATGAACTTGATTTAGATCTCTTGTGACTGTTGCAAGCATGTAACTTATGGTATTATTCTTTGTTGCCAGATGACAACACCTATTGCATTTGAGGACTTGAGAAGGGAGGTTAAGATGTTGCGAACCTTGACTGGCCTATGATGGATTTGATGACAACGATATTGTTTAAATAGTAATGGAATAACTTCAAAATAATTTCAATAGAGTACTACTTTTCTATTTTTGTTGTCTATAAAAGAGAAGAATGCTGATCTTTAAAATTTGTTTTAGTTTTATCCTCTTTTTTTTTTGATCAAAAGGGCAGCCATAGTAGTAGATTTAGTTTGCATATATATATATATATATATATATATATATATATATATATATATATATATATATATATATATATATATATATATATATATTTTTGATCAAAAGGGCAGCCATAGTAGTAGATTTAGTTTGCATATATATATATATATATATATATATATATATATATATATATATATATATATATATATATATATATATATATATATATATATATATATATATATATATATATATATATATATAGGGAGCTGATCCATTGATAGCGCTAGCAAATGGAGTTAAGTTGCTAGCGCGATCTGACCGTCCATCCTGAAAGATGGACGGTCCAGATCGCGCCTTTTTCCAAAACTGATCCCCGTCCGCCATACTGTCTCGCGGACGGGAGTTTTACCTTTTTGCCCTCCTCCCATGTCCGCGAGACTGTCTCGCGGACGCCTTTCTGTTCCTGACATGTGTCAGGAAAAAGGCGTCCGCCATACTGTATGGCGGACGATCTCTAGGCTGACACATGTCAGGGCCTGTCCTCTCGGTCGCCTATAAAGTCTCGGGCGTGAGCCCCGAGAACTGTCCCCTTGGTATCTGTATGGCGTCAACAGTGTCCCCTTGGTATCTGTAGCGGACGGCGTCCCTTCGTCAACTCTCTCCTGCTATAAATATTTAATCAGATCGGGGTATATATATTATTGTAGCGGACGGCGTCCCCTCTCTCGAACATCTAACCTAAAGCCGCTACCCCATCTACGGCGACCCACATCTCCGGTCACCCACATCTCCGCCGACACCACCGTCCTCCCCTCAACGACGATCTCGATGGCTTCTGGATCGGAGACCACCTACGCCTACGATTATATTGGCAACTTGCACCTGGTAGGCAAACACTTTTTCAAAGTCATGATGCCGGGATTTGAGCATGAACTTGTAGGCTATCCCTCTTTCTCTTTCTCTGTATTTTCGTGTGTTAAAAGTTTGATCTTTTGTTTTTCTTAACCAAAACTAACCTATTTTTTGTATTTTGTGTTTGGTAGGACATACCGGAAGCATTTACCAATCAATTTACAACAATTCATGATAGTGCAAGATTATATAGCCGCAAGGGGGCATGGCAGGTTGAAATCAAGCTGAAGCCCGGCCGATCCCAAAAAAAGGAATTCGCAGAGGGTTGGAACGTCTTCGTGCGCCAGCATGGCCTCGAACTCGGGGACTTTGTAGTGTTCGAACACCTTGGGTGGTGGGATTTTCAAGTTGTAATCTTTGAACGGAGCGCTTGTGAAAAGCTTTCGTACCCCATTTGTGAACCATAGTTTATTATAATAAAAATATTTATGTTCTTGTTTATTATGTTTTCAAATTTTTTCTTGGTTAATTGTGCCTTTTTTTGTTGCCTCGATATATTGAGATCGTTGATTATGAATCGTACATTATTTTTTGGAAAAATTGAGATTGTTGATTCCGTCGCTAAAACAAGTCTTCGGGCGTCAGTTTATTAAAATAGCATTAACGTACTATGTCGCTAAAACAAGTCTTCGGGCCAATTTATTTCAATTTATTAAAACTGCATTACGGGCGCCAATTTATTCCAATTTATTACATTACGCCACATTGTATAGCTCTATATATATAGCGGATATAAGGCCCTCCGCTTAGGCCGGGTTCGGGAAGGTCGGGAACTAAATGTCTGGTCCGTGCCAACCATTTTCTGCGGTAAGTATATCCGCGATACTATATAGCGGACAGTTTGGACTAAGTGTAGAAAAAACTAAGTGTTGGAGAGGTGGAAGTAAGTGTAGAAGAAAAAACTAAGTGTAGAAAAAACTAAGTGTTGGAGAGGTGGAACTAAGTGTAGAAGAAAAAACTAAGTGTAGAAAAAACTAAGTGTTGGAGAGGTGGAACAAAGTGTAGAAGAAAAAACTAAGTAATGGTATTCTGTGGGGCCGTCCGCTACATAGTATAGCGGACGTAGAGAAGACAACCAAAAAAATTCTGCGGGGCCGTCCGCTACATAGTATAGCGGACGTAGAGAAGACAACCAAAAAAATTCTGCGGGGCCGTCCGCTACATAGTATAGCGGACGTAGAGAAAACTACCAAAACAACCAAAAGTCTAGCGTCCGCGATACTATATAGCGGACAAGGAACAGACCCGCGATACTATATAGCGGACGGCAAATATATATTGTCCGACAGCATATATATATATATATATATATATATATATATATATATATATTCAAACCCAAAAGATTCACCCCCTATAACTTCTACACTCTTCTTCTCCGTTCTTCCTACTCACAAATATTCCCAGCGGCGTTGGCAAGCAGATCTGCGCAATTTCTTCATAAGAGCAGCTTTAATACCCCCCCTAATAGATCACGTAAGTTCACAAAATCAATCCTTTACATGTTTCTAATCTATAGTTGTGATCAATATTGCGTTTTATGCGTGGTTTTGATTATGCATTGAGCATGTGCTAGCGGTGATGAGGATTTATATATGTATGTATTTGTTCATGTGCTAGCGTTTGTAAAATCCGATTCCATAGTTTCAGTTGCAAAAAATGGAATTTATCCCTGGACCAGAAGATCCATCCGTGTTATACGACCAAGCCAACCATATCAGTACGCTCATATGGGATGGTGGAGTAAGATACATTATTTATCAACTTTCTTATTATTACGAACGTTGTTTTACCGTTCATTTTGCTCAAATTGTATTTATTAATAATTCGTAGGAAAGAGAACTTCTCACCACCGTAGAAGTATCTCGCGAGTTCACGAGATGGACCTTGAACAATTCCCAGAAAAGAATACTGCGTGGAATTGGGTTTGGGATTTTCACGCATGGGCAGATCTTTCAACAGCTTGACCGGGCCTTGATAGGTGCCCTTGTTGAGAGGTGGAGAAGTGAAACGAATACGTTTCACTTCCCGATCGGAGAGATGACGATTACCCTAGAAGATGTAGGGTTCATCTTGGGGTTGCCGGTGACGGGGCGGCCGGTAATTGCTCCTCCGTCAGACGCAACGAATAAGAGAACAGCGCGAGACTTCTTCACTTCGATACCCCAGGATCAATTTAGCACTGGTGGTATAAAGTTGAAGTGGTTGGTAGATACCTACGGGGTTTTGCCGGAAAACTATACGGGCCGTGAGCTTGTGGTGTACACAAAGGCCTTCCTCTTGTGGGTGATGGGAGCAATTTTATTCCCAACGACGTCGAAGAACACGGTCAGCGTGAAATATTTACCGTTGTTGGGTAACCTGTCGGAGGTTGGGGATTATGCCTGGGGTGCAGCGGTTCTTTCGTATCTGTACCGAGCATTGCACAAGGCAACGAGGCCCAACTCCAAAGCCATATGTGCATGTCTCTCGCTATTGCAGGTATATCATATAAATCATGTCTTCGTTATTGTGTTTTATTTTTGTTGAATCGACGATATAAATATAATTTTTTGATGTTCTCAGGTGTGGTCTTACGAACACCTTGCTCCCGGTGCACCAACGCGTAGGGATGGAACCGACAAAGTCTGGCCTCGGTTGTGTGCTTGGGAGTACAGCCGGAGGGCTAGCCACTACAAGAGGAGAGTCGATCCCCATCACAACATTACGTACTATCGAGGGGAGTTCGACCGTCTATCTCCGGGCCAAATGCGTTGGGCACCGTACATACGTTTGGCGCGACGGGTGGGAGAGTCGTTCGTCTTCACGCTCTCCGGGTTGCAGCGCACACCCCTGATCCATTTCGAGCTCGCAGAGTGGCAGCTGCCCGACCGAGCAATGCGCCATTTTGAGTTGGAGCAGGGTTTGCCAGTCGATGCCCCGGATATGAGGGTTAACAGGAACCCACCGGATGTCGGAGTGTTTGGCACCGCCAATGCGTACGAATTGTGCGCGGCCGAAATAGAGCTTTGGACTTCTTGGCAGGACACACTGGCGGCCATCGTCTCGGAGCCAGACCCCGTTATCAGCATCGATCAGTACGATGAGTGGTACTACCGCATCACGCGGAGGAGAGTAGCCCCTGTAAACTTTGAACGTGGGGAGAGGTATGCGCCTAGGGGTCAGATCGATGAGCGTATGGCATACAATCTCGTAAGTTGCCCAACAAGTCTGACTTGAACCAAATTAGTTGAATATAAATGTCTGATTGAAGTTACTTAATTTTTTATCTCTTTGGATGTAGGTTAATGCCTCGCTTGCATTCTTCCAGAAGTTGAGTGAGCGGAGGGATCTGGTGAGCGCAATGGGCGAGGATCTTTGCCAACAGGCTGCGACATTGGCTTTAGGCTGCGGGAATTTTTTGCGCCAAGCATCGGGCCAGTCTTCGGGAGTAAGCCCGGGAATGGGTTATACGGGCGTCAGCCAGGGATACGGTGATCCCTCTGGACAGGCTTCAGGGGTGAGTCAGGGAGTTGTTGGTACCTCTGAAGCGGGGATGGGACAGGCTCAAGCGTCGTGGGGCGATTACAGCGGCCCCTCCTTCAATTTGTTCCCGGAACCCCTCTCTCAAGTCACGCAAGACTTTCCTTTCGGAAACTACGGTTTCTCCGAGGCACTGCCCATTGTCCCGTGGGCGGGACCAGTTGGCGGCCCCGAAGGGGAATATCAGCCGGCCGAAGAAGGAATTGGAGGCCAATATCCCCCGATCGACCCCCGAGGGCAATATCCGAAAGGGCATCCAGCCAGGCCCCTAAAGCCGCATAAATGCGATCTAATCCGAGCCCGTTATTTTAGCGGGGCCCCCCAAGACGGAGCGTCGTATGACGTGGATCACCCCGAGGGCTTGGATTACAATGCCTCTTGGACAGAGATCGCCTCGCTGGCGCCGGGATCTTGGTTAGACAGCGGTGTCATCTCGCACTACGTGCAAATTCTGAGGCGAAGGTGTCGGGAGCATCCAGACATCGGTCTGCGCGTGTTTATCTTGGATGCTTTTTTCCATCAGCTCCTAGTACAAGAGTGGCACGACTGGGGCAATGCAAGGAAGGGGAGAGGCATGGCCCAGTGGAAACCGTCCCCTAACCTACAAGCATATCTTGCTAGGGATAGTCCAGTGAGCGCAAGTGTTGCCGACGTGTTTCTAATCCCCTTTTTAGGGAATGCCCACTGGTACTTGGTTTGCTACGAACCATTACAGAGCACGGTTTCAGTCGTCGACAGTCTCTACGACGATACCGACGTGATGCCTGTGATTGATATGTACCGAGGCATAGGCCAGTTGGATGCCATGGTAAGATCCTGTTTCCTTCTTGTTGTAACTTGCATATTATAAAACTGATTAATCTTATTTTGCTAGCTATGTTTAATGCTTATTATGGTTCTCGCAGAATCTTTTTGCTGCCCTGGTCAATGGTAGGCGTCGGGAGAAGGTATCGCGCAGGCCGGTCCTCATTTTCCGATTGAAGAGGAGTAGGCCCAAGCAACATAATTCCTCGGACTGCGGCGTCTTCCTCTGCATGTACATGGATTACATTTGCCGGTCTGAGAGCCTCAAGAAGACTGTCTGGAGCGAAGAATGCATACAAGACTTTAGGTATAGGATTGCTTGGCAAATTATGAATGGCCGGCCTAGAGCTATTAGGTTTATTGTAAATCCGTGTAAGGAACATAATTCCTGCGAGAGATGATGTTCCCCAATTCACATTGTAACGTTACAACACTTTTTTAACCCAAAAAATTTATTGAATGCGATTGATTTTATTGACCAATATGATTTAACGGTGGGAAACCAAGTGTTGGATATCTGTCTATCTGCAGGGCAAGTGTTCAAAAAATAACAAAGTGATCGATAATATGTGTATCTGCGGGGCCGTCCGCTACATAGTATAGCGGACGCAGAAAAGTGAACCAAAACAAAAAAAACTAAGTGTTGTAGGGGGGGTATTCTGCGGGGCCGTCCGCTACATAGTATAGCGGACGCAGAGAAGTGAACCAAAACCAAAAACTAAGTGTTGTAGGGGGGTATTCTGCGGGGCCGTCCGCTACATAGTATAGCGGACGCAGAGAAGTGAACCAAAACCAAAAAAAAACTAAGTGTTGTAGGGGGGTCTGCGGGGCCGTCCGCTACATAGTATAGCGGACGCAGAGAAGTGAACCAAAACCAAAAAAAACTAAGTGTTGGGGTCTGCGGGGCCGTCCGCTACATAGTATAGCGGACGCAGAGAAGTGAACCAAAACCAAAAAAAAAACTAAGTGTTGTAGGGGGGTATTCTGCGGGGCCGTCCGCTACATAGTATAGCGGACGCAGAGAAGTGAACCAAAACCAAAAAAAAACTAAGTGTTGTAGGGGGGGTATTCTGCGGGGCCGTCCGCTACATAGTATAGCGGACGCAGAGAAGTGAACCAAAACCAAAAAAAAACTAAGTGTTGTAGGGGGGTCTGCGGGGCCGTCCGCTACATAGTATAGCGGACGCAGAGAAGTGAACCAAAACCAAAAAAAAACTAAGTGTTGTAGGGGGGGTATTCTGCGGGGCCGTCCGCTACATAGTATAGCGGACGCAGAGAAGTGAACCAAAACCAAAAAAAAACTAAGTGTTGTAGGGGGGTATTCTGCGGGGCCGTCCGCTACATAGTATAGCGGACGCAGAGAAGTGAACCAAAACAAAAAAAAAACTAAGTGTTGTAGGGGGGTATTCTTTAATACCTTAGGTTTCTAATGTTGTGCTGCGCAGTGTAGCGGACAGTGTAAGAAATCACGTATAAAAAAATGATTGTAAAGGTTATTACAAACGAGTCATTACTAAAATATTATTACAAAATGTCCGACACTTTTGATGGCTCATAAAAGATTATTACAAAATATTCAGTACACTAAAGTTCCACTGCAGCTTGTTCGTCCTCATCCTCGGCATCATCTTCTTCCCCGTCTTGCAAAGGCACTGGACTTATCCCCAGTGCCTTGTAATGGTTCCGCTTGTCGTGGTCTGTCATTTTGTTGCACAATGCACACCTTCTTAGCTTTTTTGGTTGACTTGCCGTCTCAATAGAGCTTTTCATCCGCGTAGATCTCTTGCGGCCTTTCGTTTGCGATATAATTGGATCCGAAGGCCGGATATCATTGTCGGCTCCCTCCCCCGGCTCGTCATCTTCTGATCCCGTCGTAGGCTCGGTGTCAACCGCATTGCTGACTGAAGCTGCTTCCAATTGGTCGACGATGGGCTCTTGCTGCTGAGCTACCTCGAGGAGATGTTTATATCCGACCATTGTAGCAGCACCCTTTACGGACAAACGGGTGAACATCGTCACCAGATGATTATACCGCAACGTCTCTGATTCTTCAAAGTCAGTATACGGGTGCTCCGGAAAGGAAATGGTACCGTGCAACCTGTTTGCACCTTTCGTCCAACGTGGCAGGACGTATTTATCGGGGATTGTCCTGATATTCTTCTGTGTGAAAAACCGCAGAATGTGTCTACACAGGATGCCATGGAACTCAAACTTCTTACAAACACATGTCACCGAGTCCGTCAATGTGTCGTGGGTCACCGTATAAATTCTGCGCAGCTTCTCAGGGACGAGGTCATTCACGAGCGAATAAACCTTGTACTCACGCGACGACTTTTCTGCCACCTTATATATACTGTATCGGCCCGATTTTTGCAGCTCTACTTGGTATAGCAGGAAGATCTCCTTCGTATAGACTTTGGCACCGTTCAGCTCCAGCGGGGTCTCAAGCAACCTTCTCCTTTGCTTGTACGTGGTTGCAAAGTCTGCAGCCCTTTCTTTCACGAACAACGACGCAACCGCTTTTTGTGCTGATGTGACGAAACTCTTCAAATTGGTAGCTGTACCCACATAATTATCGAACGTGGCATTCATAGATTCACTCCTGCCCGTCGTTTTCATGCCCGCAGAAAAATGACTTCTCGTGTAAACACCAATCCATTGCTCTTTGAGCCCGTACAAGTGCTGGAGCCACTCGTTGTCTTGCAATGAGTAATCCCGAACAAGCTTTTCCCACCTCTCCTCGAATTCCTCAATCGTTAATGACTTGAGGACGCATTTGTCAAAATCCTGTTTAAAGTCTGGATACTTTGCGTACATGTGATGCAGACGTTCAGGGTATTTGTTGCTTATGTGCCAAGTGCACAAGTTGTGTCGAGTATCTGGGAAGACGGTAGCAATAGCCTTCTTCATTGCCAAATCTTGATCGGTGATGATAACAGTCGGTGCTTTGAAGTTCATTGCTTCCAGCCACACCCTAAACAACCATTCAAAAGAACTCTCGCTCTCGTCCCTTAACAAGGCGAACCCGAACAGGATGGAGTGATAATGATGATTGACGCCCGTGAAAGGAGCGAACGGCATCGAGTACTTGTTGGTACGGTATGTGGTGTCGAAAGTCACGACATCCCCAAAATGCTTATAAGCTAGCCTCGAACGACCGTCGACCCAAAAAATTGTGCTAACTCGATGCTCGTCGTCAAGTTTATAGTCGAAGGTAAACTGCGGGTCCTCCATCTGCATCCGTTTCAATAGGCTCATTGTCGCTTGCGCATCATTGAGGTCATACGCGGCTCGTCTATGGGTTCGGACCGCGTTACGAACGTCTGTCGTGTTAAAGTTTAAATTTTGAATTCCCCCAGCCTGTTCAGCAAGAACATTAATCATGTCGGTAGGTCCTAGCCGCGCATCGCTCATTGTGTGAATTAGGCTCCTCGCGACCTTACCCATCTTCTTGTGTTGATGCATCTGACTCACCTTAGAAGGGGTTACTAACGGGTGATTGTGTGCCAGTTCCAGGCTGGTAATAAGCCAATGATCTTGTTTGGCTTTATAGCTTACGAACATCTTGACCTGGCAATTCGTGCGCGCAAAGCAATCCCGTCTTCTCCGCGCATACCCTATTTCGTCATCATCACTGTCATCGTTGCCTACGCGTGTCTCATTTTGCACTGGGTTTCTGCCCCTATGACACTCGTATAAGCGAGAGCATATCCTTTTCGATACGCTGCTTGTTCTTGTAGTTTTTATTCTAATGCCAAAACCAACCCTCAATGAATAAGCTCGAAAACATTCTCCAGCTTCTTCCAACGTTTGAAAGGTTCGTCCTAGATACGGATCACTAGCATCTACGGGGGTGCTGGAGCTCGATACGAAATCAGACATTGTGAAAAAGACCTATGTAGAAATAGAATACGCTTATTATCTCAAAATTATCTTGACGATTAGACCGATTTAGGATACCATATACATAATCTCAAAAGTGTCTCCTATTTTGCTAATTATATATTTACTGAACATAACAAATTAAAATTACTAAGATAAACGGTAGCAAGATCACAAACTTTACCTTGCTTGAGTGATGCTTGAACCAAGTGTGTTACTCCAAGAAAAGCTTGAAGGGTGCTGAAAATGGAAGCAAGTGAATCTGAAAGCCCGCAAAAATTTTGCTGAAAGAGCCGAGAATTAGGGAGACTTTCTACGCGACCCAGGGGACAGTTCTCGGGGCTCACGCCCGAGACTTTATAGGCGACCGAGAGGACAGGCCCTGACATGTGTCAGCCTAGAGATCGTCCGCCATACAGTATGGCGGACGCCTTTTTCCTGACACATGTCAGGAACAGAAAGGCGTCCGCGAGACAGTCTCGCGGACATGGGAGGAGGGCAAAAAGGTAAAACTCCCGTCCGCGAGACAGTATGGCGGACGGGTTTCAGTTTTGGAAAAAGGCGCGATCTGGACCGTCCATCTTTCAGGATGGACGGTCAGATCGCGCTAGCAACTTAACTCCATTTGCTAGCGCTATCAATGGATCAGCTCCCATATATATATATATATATATATATATATATATATATATATATATATATATATATATATATATATATATATATATATATATATATATATATATATATATATATATATATATATATATATATATATATATATATATATATATATATATATATATATATATATTATTTATTAGTTTTTATAATTTTTAATATGTTGAGAATGATAAATATATCTACAGTGACTACAGTAATTGCCTTTAAAAAGAGCAAAAAATAAAACCATATATATATATATATATATATATATATCGGATTTTACTACCTAACCTATTTTTGACCTGACTGTGTCAACCCAAGCCTAGCTGGGTCAGATCTGGGTTGGAACCTTTTTTGACGTGGATCTGGATCACCTGCTGTTGCTAGGGTTACAGCAGGCGTGCTGTAGCCCCAGCAACAGCCGTCCGATTGACTTTAGTGCGAAGGAAGGGCTCAGATCTAGCCACGTCACCAGGTATTTATTCTCATTATTTTTCCCTCGGCAGACAAATCTTCTCTCTCCAAACCAACGACTCTTCACACACTCTCTCTCCAATTCCTTCTGTCGACGGCAGAGCCTCCTCCATCTTCTGGCGACCTCCTCCATCTTCCGGCGTGATGCCTCCACCTCCAGGCGTGAACTTCTCTTCCACCTCCTGGCGGCGTCGCGGCGGGATCTGCAAAATCCGTCTTTTTCCTCCGATCTGCACTCCAGTCGAATGGATTTTGCCGGCGACGACACAGCGACGGCACATCCGGTCGGTGAACCTTCCGGCGACGAATTTACGGATACTCCCTCTCTCTCCTCCGACGAATTTACGGACACTTCCGTCGACGCTGATTTGCAATCCGTCTCTCTCCTCCAAAAATTGAATGGATTTTGCCGGCGACGACACGGGGATGGCACATCCGGTGCGTGAACCTTCCGGCGACGATCAGGGCCATGTCAGAGCATCTGTTAATATTCGGGGCCATGTGGGAATTAAGGGGAATTAAGGGAATTAAAGGCTGGGTGACGTGGCGTGATCTAGACCCTTCCCTCCCACCCATAAGGATCGGACGGCTGTGACTGGGTCACAGCACCATTGCTGTAACCCTAGCCACAACAGTGGATCGAGATCCTTTTGACGTGCAGCTCTTCGACCTAACTCGCTCATTGCCACCCCTAGTCATATTTAGTTTATTGTTCACATTAATACCAGTATTTTTTCTGTTCCAACTAAAAGGGCTACTTCAGAATAGCACCTATATCTTGCTTTGGTACCCAAGATTTTAGAAGTTTCATTTGAGTATTTCATGCATCTTAATAAAGGAAATTACATCATATATCTCTAAGTGCATCAAAATCAATAAGCAAGCATTTAATAAAAAATTTAGTAACTCTTCAAATATTGATTTATTCATATTGATTTCTTTTTTCTCTCTCTCTTTTTTTTTCGTTATTTGTAGAACCTTATCAAAAACTAGCTAGCAGCTCCTTTGGGGCATTGAAACTCCATTGGATCCCTTCGTACTTAGGCCAATAGGTTCTTGAGCTTCGTCTCTCGAGGACAATATATTGCAAAAAAAATGTGTCTTTTTTATTTTGAAAATAATAAGAAATAAATACCATCCGATCAGAAATATAAGGCCTACATCCCTGACCTCAGAAGTTATGCTGTCACATAGTGAAAACTAACATAAAAATAAAATACAAATAAACAATAACGTTAAAAGGTTCAAACCCTTGGACCTACAGGGCATTAACCAAAAGAAAGTACAGATTAAAGCAAACAAAAACAAATATGCACAAACAAACCGAATCCCCTAAAATCTTACTCCTTTATTAACCCGAGTACACCATTCAAAAATCCAAATCACGCACCACAGAGCATGTAACAGCCACACCACTGGCAAACAGATCAAATTTGCCCAAAACTAGTGTCAACCACATACCACACCACCATACACCACTCCTGCTCAAGACACCCATACCTGACCATCCGCCCAGGTTGCTCTCCTCTTCTTAACCATGCCACAACACAAGACGTATAACACGCACCAAGCGCCAACTCCTAACAACACAACCGAGACCACAGTCCACCAAACCAATGCAAACAACTAGCAAGGGCACCAAGCTAGGGGTAGGGGGACAATGAAACCTAGCCTACAATTACGCCCTTGCTCTCAGCAACCAAACCAAATACAAACCAAAAACAAAAAAGGGCACCATAGTAAGGGGATAGGGGGAAAAACCTAGCATGAAGCTACACCCTTACCTTAAACGCCATCGTCGCTACTGCCGATGTAGTCTTCTTCGTCGTCATCTCACTGTCACCATTGCCTCCACCGCTACTACTTCCACCGTTCATCACTCTCCCACCGTTCATCACTCTCCCACCACACCCTAAAACATTACCCGTTAAAGTGCCTGATCACCTAACCCACCAGCAACCGCTACTGCACTGCCCACCAACCATAGCAAAACTACTAACAACACCTCGAGACACCAGAGATGGTCAGATCTCAGATGTATCTCCCAAGCCTACCACCAACCCAAATCGAATCCAGGAACTACCAATCCCAGTGGTATCAAAGGCATGCCTAGGTGCAGTCCTTTTAAAAAAGTGCACGCTTAGGCGCTCTGAAGCAAGGCGGTGGTGTGAATTTTGCATCATAACATTATTTCAACCGTTCATGCTCCTTGATTCTTTGTTTCTTATCATAATCAATATCTAAATCACGAGAGAGAAAAAAAAACACCAAATCCCTAATCAATCTAATTGTCCTGTTATTGTTTATTATGCTAGCACCCCGTCATTAAATTTTTGCTCACTTTCAAGTATATCTACTCCTTCACTTCACCTCTTAGACAAATAAGATGGAATTGAGGAGAACATTGTTCACTTAGGATTAACTACTTCTCATTAGATTTGAAACTTTTTTTAGTGTTGAAAATTTGTTAAATTGCCATGTTCTGAAAAGGTCCCTTGCATCTTACACCTAAGCTCCAGGGACCTTTTTGAGCCTTAAGTGTAGCTGCACCTTTAATAACTATGGTCAAGCCATAGAACAAGGACTTTGGCCAAGGGAAAAAAACCAACCCAACTAACCTAGAAAGCATAAGGAAGTACCTTGCCACCACCAACCAGTTGAAACCAGCAGTGGCGACCGAATAAGGTTGTGGGGAAAGGGTGAGTTGGGGGGGGGGGGGGGGGAGAGAGGAATTTGTGCCTGCAGCCCTTTTTTATATACAAGTAGATAACAAACATCAGTCTATATTTCATTCTTTACTAGGATACTCTCCTTGCTATATTGCGTTACATATTACCATCAAGATCTCCCATCATATTTTCTGAAATTGCTTTCACAGTTTTGAGGTCTTGCAACTCTAGAAGTATTCGTCAAAGCCCTCATTTCAAATTTGACTAGAAAGAGGAATTTAAGCCTGCGGCCCTTTTCTATGGACAATAACAAACATTCGGTCTACATTTCCATTCTCTACTAAGATACTCTCCTTGCATAACATATGACCATCAAGATCTCCAGCATATTTTTTAAAATTGCTTTCACAACGTCGAGGTCATGCACCGTCAATTTCTTTGCTGTTTTTTTGGGTAGCGAAGGAGATTCAGTTTTATATTTAGTAAGAATTATCTATGTTGCATGCAAGATACCATTTTGTTTTCAGGTTTTTCTTGGTAATCTCTTCATTATTATGTCTCATAAGGGTCATATATGTTGATCCTTTATAAGTGTTATTTTGGTTTTGTTTAATTCTAACTTAGTCTTCATCGCTTTGTGTACCAAAGTAATATAGTGGATAATTTTTTAGGAAACTTATGAAGATCGTACGGATTTATTAAACTGAAGGCAGATGAGTTATTATGCCATAGAGAATTTATCGATGGCGTAGAACTAAAAAAGACTATTAGGTCCTTGTTTTAAGCCTACATATAGTAATTATTTAAGGAAAAATATCATTTTGTTTGAAATTTATAGCTCTAATTGTTACCCTAATTCTTTTCACTTTTCTTCTAGTCTCGTCACCATCCCTCAGCTGTCACCACCATCACATCAACAGCCCAATGATAGTCCTTCATAGTCTCCCCGTTCACTTGAGAAGCCCTCATAGTCGTCCCACCCGCCACGAACCCCCCCCCCCCCCCCCGGTTGTTCCTCATGGTTGCCACCCACCTGCCATTACAACAACAAGCCACCTGCAGAATCCAACAAATTGTCGATGGGATTCAAGGACAATAGCGGCAGTGTATTACCATCTCATTGTTGTTATGTGCTTCCTTTGTTGTGTTGCTGTGTGTTTGTCAAATGGTGGTGACGTTAGGGAAGGACGTTAGTAATTAAGGTTTGATTCTAAGGAAAAGGGTTCGTAGCTTACGTACCGATCTCATAGAGGATATAGTCCGAGTCAGCTGCCAAATGTACAATAGTAGGACACAGTAAGGGCATAAATCTAGGCTTCCCAGATAGTGCCTAATGAGTAGCACTGTTGCGAGGGCGAGGGTTGAGGTTAACAGGGTCGACAGCCCCTAAGAGTGACACGTCGTCAGGGGGTCCACAAATGTCGGTGCTATTTTGGACTGTCCGATTGCTTATTTGCCCTGCCTGCCCCACACAGCTTCACTCTACCTATCTAAGAAGACTGACCAGTGTCTGCATGATCATAGAATGCCCTTGCCCTAGCCACGGGTCCAAAGTCGAGTCCCACGAATGGTGTCAAAACACGTGGAGAACCTGACAGTGGTATGGAAGGGTCCCTACACCGGACTTTCAGGCAGATTTAGGCACAATACCCTTCAAAAACCTGCTCCCATCTCAAATTGACACGAGAGTCATCATTCTGACGGCGTCAACGATCACTAGTAACGTAAATCCGATGTGGTCACAGCTTAGGCATGCCTAGTGTCATACAAGCTACCTTAGGTGGGGACCAGTGGGGGAAGCAGAGAATTATCTGGTACATTGGGTGAGGGAAAAAAATGCAAGGAGAAGGTGCTGCAAAGGAACCACTACGGGTACGAGATTTATTAGATCCAAAGATTGATGGCACTGTGACTTGGACGAGATTGAAGAAGCTGTCAAAGTGGCATTGCAGTGTGTGGAGGAGGACAAAGCTGCAAGATCAACCATGAGCACGGTTGTAGAGATGCTTCTGCGCCACCAGGAGGATCGCGCTCACTTCCTCTCAGGGGCGGACCCACGAGGTGACAAGTGGGGCTGAAGCACCCCCTAACTTCTGGAAAAAAAAATTGATTTTCGGGAATTGCACTGACCCCGTTCCCCAATCCCCGAGAGACCCACAATCGGCACTCTCTCTCTCTCTCTCCCACTCTCACCGGTGGACAGTGAACCGACCGCCGACCGACGATCCGATCTGACGGCTGAACCCACCTTGACCTTCAGACAGTAGCTTCGACAAGGGGACGATGGAGTGACGGACAACCAGATCTTGACCGCTGACGACGAGACTTCGACTGTCGGGCATCGGCTACTCCGTCCGACCGGCGACCGCCGCTACCAGTCGCCAGATCTGGCCTTCAATCCACGGCTTCACCCTGCCGCGCTCACGGCCTCACCCTGCCGGGAGTGCCGGCTATCGGTGAACTCTTGAAGAACCAGTCACCCTTGACCGGTTGACCCTTCAGTACTTGACGGCGTTGACGCCGCGCCGACGCCGACTGCTGCCTGCTGCAAAATTTTCTGTTTGTATGAGTCAATACACAACACCCATTTCCCCATTCGGGTTTCACTCTTTTTTCTCTTGCAATTTCAGTGTTAAATGACAAAATTCTTTTTTTTATTTGCGGAATTTTGCAGGGTTTGTTTCGATTGTCCCGGTCCGGAGGACTAGCCAGTTAGTGGTGTGCGAAGCGGCTCCAAAAAAAGGTGGATTCCGCAGCCAAGAGGGCTAGACAATCGGAAAAAAGGTGTGTCTATAATAAAGCTAAGAAGTCTGAGTTCAAAACCTGGATGAAGAAGGTTAATTCTTGTTCCCCGCATGACTAATTTGTGATTTTACTTGAATGAAAACTGAATACTAGCATACTGCTAGTTGTTGGTTCTAGTCTAATGCTTAGATGGGTAGAGAAACTTTTGACAGCTATTAGAGCACCTTCTTAAAGTTGGAGAAATACAGTCCCTGGGATGCAGAGAGTTTTTCAATTTGAAATTGAGGTGTGAAGTTTTCCACATTTTTGAAATATTGCCTTTATCAGGATACCGCTGATTGTGCTTCATCGGATATTTGTTGATTAATTAATTATTTAAGCATATCTTGAGAAATCCTGGAAGACATTTGTCTAATTAAAGAGGGAATGTAAGGCGTAAAAATATATGAACACATCTAATCAAAGTATAATAGGTATACCATCCAAGAACGCCACAACTTGCGCACGTCCAGAATTGAGAAAGTGGCTTGAGTATTCTGAATGGCTAACCCTTCTTCGAAACTCTTTAAATAATTTGGCTAAAATCATGGGGGATATATCATGTGAATATCTTTAACCAAGGGAAAACGTATGCATATTGCAAAGAGCATAATAGGAGAGAAACATTACTTGATAGTTTATAAAAATTCAGAAAGCTTAACTGTATTCGGTAATAGAAATAGGCTGCAAGAAGGTTTCAAAGGCAAATTTGATTGCAATGGGCATGTCATCGCTTATGACATGTAAAATTTCAGCACTTCGTGAAGTTAGTTTCTTGTCTTTACTGCATGAATGTGCTATTCTTTTTTATATATGCAGCATTCGAGTTTTGACATACTCGATAGTTTGAAAGCAGAAGGTTGCTTGTGTTAGCGATAAAGCTGATGGCTTGCTTGCCCATAATTATAAAGCTTTTATAGGCATGTATACAGCTCGGCACTGTCAGAACTACATGGTACAAAAGGGGGGAGGGAGGGGGGGGGGGGCGCAAAACTTTTGAAAGAATTTTTTTTTCGAGTGATGTTATATTATGTGCTGATGTAAACTATATCTACAATTTGTGCATGTTGATGTAAACTAAAATTAACATATGTATAAATATGTTAATTTTAATTTAATTTTAGTGATTATATATGTTAATTTTAGTTTAATTTCATTGATTATATAGAGGTTTAGAATATATGTTTGGTTAATTTAATTTCAGTAATTATATAGAGATTTAAAATAAGTTCTTAAAAAAATTTAATATTATTTTACTAATAAATTTTTTTGGTGAATTCGATATAATTTTTGCACCCCCTGAAAAAAATTCCTGGTTCCGCCTCTGCTTCCTCTAGTACCTTCGCAGACTTCGGGTCAGCAGGAGATCTACAGTTCATCGTATAATCGTTGGGATATTTTCACAAAATAAAATGTACTTCATAAGATTCTAAATATATTGAAAGTTACAACAATCAATATTATTAATTCATATTAATTTATGAAGTATATAATATGCTTTAATATTGGGCCTTGTTGAGAATTGGTGCAACAATTTCACACGTCAAAAAGCATCTAAAGTTACTTATTTGGTCTACCAATTGAATAATAAGTGGCCATGTATCATATTTATCTACTGTTACTTTTCTACTCTAGTATCATATTCATACATTATTATTTTACTCTTGAATAATGTATTTTTCTATTATTTATTTTTGATACTTGGAGAACGTGATCGTAAAAAGAGACATAACTACGTCATTAAATTTTATTTTGAAAACTTTATTTGTCGTCATTACCTGCAGATATGTAGCAAAGTGAGGTGATAACTTCTTTAAGACAGCGATTTTGTAGCGACTCTCACGTACCAACTGTCTTTATCTCTTTTTACTATTCTACATTATATAGTCTTATCTAAACTCGCATGCTGAATTACTTTCAATCATTCACTATTATTTCGTTGTGTTTTATCACTCAATAATATTCAAGAACAAACCAAAGCCTACTTTCCAACAATAATATGGGATGTGTAAGAAACATTGCCCAAATGGTGGTCCTAGATTTTAATATCGTGTATTCTCTAAGTATGTTCTAACCTTGATTGCAAAAGCGATGGTTTGCATCGTACATTTGAAAGTTTTGTGAATCATGTAACTCTGTTCAAAAGTTGGATTGCAAGAACGGTGGTTTGTATTGTGCGTCTGAATTTTTTGTGAATTTTTTGGCTACATTAATCATCAACACAACGTTCACAACAACTGATACATGACCTTTTTATGTTTACGAGAACCCTTCTCCATCTTTTTCTCTTCTAAAGACCAGCCGCCGCCCCTGCTTCCTTCGGCTTCCATGGCTGTGAGGATGGAAGGGGAGGCCCTCACACTGATCCTCCTTCTCCTCTTGTGCCTTTTTCTCGCATCCTTTGCTTCCCCAACATCAGCAAACCAGCTATGCCGCCATTCGCCACCACCATCCTCCACGGCCCGATCTCCTCCCCCACCCACCGATCGGGAGCCCTTCAGCCACAATCTTACTCCCTCTCACTTGCTACCCTCAGATCTGAAAGGTTTTTTCAGATCCGTCATGGTCGCCGGACTTCCGATTTGGTTAGTTTACGTCGACTTCTCTGACGCGGGTCCGATATGGCGGGTTTGTGGCGGGAAGAGGACGGATCTAGACGAGATGGAGGATATTGTCTACTTTCAAGTTTCGGATCATTCAGTTCCGGCCTTGGGTATTCGCTCCAACTCCCTTCGATCCGAAGAAAATAGCGGTAGTAATCTAAACTGCCATTTCAAGTGGCCCTTGGAATTGATGCATTGCTGCAACTATTCCCCTCTGTTACCATTTGATCTGGATTTTGTAAACCCAACGATGATAATACTTATCTTTTTCATTTTCTGTCAAAACCATGTTGGCCGGTTTATGTTTCAGGGTCAAGATTATGCGTGTACTCCTTTTGTTTGTACTTTTGGGTACTCTGTTTCTAGAACCACAGAACCAAACATTTGTTTGTACTCTTTAGGTTATACTTGGTGTTTTAGTGTAATGCAATTTCAGTCTCGACTAGCTCCCCACTGGCAAGCATTCAGATAAAAGATGTCAGACGGACCTGGCTACGAAAAGCAACTAAGAAGCTTAAAGCATGACAACCACAATCACCAAATCATATTTTCTGGGCGGAGAAACAAGCCCACAACCTGGTTCCTCGCGGTCTAACAATATCATAGCTGTAAACATCCACTTTGGAAGTAATGGAGATGAAATGCATGCAGGAGCCATGTAGCCCCTATTTCCCCTAGTCCTCGAGAAACTTGAATTCCCAATATCTCCTCTGATGATTACTTTAGGAAGGACAAAAATCTGCCACCGTTGGCTTGTAATCCGAGTCCAATAGTATGTTGTAGAGCTCTACTTCGCAGTTGCAACACCAAAGCACCAAGCCACTCACACTTCTTGTAAATGCTTATGCTGTACCAATGTGATCTCCAACCTCTTTTCACGATCTGGTGCTTTTTATTCCATTTACTCGTAAACCAAAAGGCTATGCTTTAATCCGGCACAAGGATGCCAATATTATGAAGTTGCAAAGTTACAAGAGTAAGTTGAAGCAGTGCTGGTACCCCAATCCCTTCGAGGAAGCGATGAGGGACTTTACCACCGAAGGTTGGTGACAAGGGTAAGAGAGAACATTCGTGGGGGTGCTGAAACAGGAAGGGCGTCATGGATTGAGGGAATTGTCGACCCTATGATGATGGGCTCGTGAGTTAGCGGATTGGGCTAACAGCATTGCTTGGTCGTGGTAAAATGCCTTATCAAACTATAACTATGCGATGAGCAAGCAGAGGTGGCCTCCGGCCTGTATGAAAATCCGTTTGACTTGGGTCGTGGTAAAGTCCCTCATCCACTATAAAAGGAGACTGATTTCATTTCTTATACTCCAAGTTGACAAACTTGTCCATCGTATGAACTTACTTTGGGATTAAACACCAGAGTTTACATAGTGACGAGAACATAGGGGCACACTTCATTTCAGCTAACAGTTTGACTTTCTCTTTTTGACGTTTGGTGCCGGTAGATCTTTTTACTTGCGACTACTTTCTTCAGTGGAAAGAGGAAAAAGGAAAGGAATCTGAGGATTCAAAGAAGAGCCATAACTTATCTAAATAGCACTTCTACAGACCTAATTCAAAGTAACAGAACAAAGGTCCCAAAAGTTGAATGAGAGAGACTTCAGCATTAAATAATGTATTCTAAGTTGTGAAAACTGCATGCGAAGGACTTACAGCAGTTTGATTTATTGCACTCCATTACTTGCTGACCTAACATCTGCCGTCGGTTTAATGGGCAGGTAGAATGCATTAAACCCCCGATTGTCGCGGCACCTTCCCGTTTTCGATTTGTCTTACTCACATAAACAGTTTCAGCTAGATTTTATGGAAGTCTCGAGTGAATCGATCTCTAACTTTGATAGAAGAAGATGTCCAATAAATTGTACCAAGAAGTTGCGAGTAAAGTGAGAACTTTCTTCACCAGAAACCAAACACCATTACTAACAAAGTTTAGCCAGAGGACTATTGTTATACAAACAAAACTCAAGTAAAACACATTTTCAAAGCACTGGAAATCCTTATTATATTTTTGGACACTTTATTTTATGTGGTCATTAGATATTTAGGCATGCGTTGGCATTGAATCTACAACACGAGTTTTAACTCCACAAATAATCCACACACCAAGGAAGTTGATCGGGACGCATTGCAGCAATGAACGTGTCAATTTTGCTGCCTAATCCTCCTCTTGGGGACGAAGAAGCATGTCCACAACCTGGCTCATGGAGGGTCTTGCATCTTTATCTTCCTCCGCACATTGCAGAGCCACTTTAACCAAAACCTCCATTCGACCCACATCGTATTCGCTGCCCATTGTAGGGTCGACAATTTCCTCAATCCATGACCCCCTTCCCCTATCAGCACCCCCATGAATCTTCTCTCTTACCCATGTCACCAGCCTTCCGTACTCCATCTCATCGTTGTCATCGCTCGTGTGCACACCCATGGGGTTCCTCCCGGTTATGAGTTCCAACACAACAATACCATAGCTATAGACATCCACTTTGGAGGTAATGGGAAGATTAAAAACCCATTCGGGAGCCATGTAACCTCTAGTCCCTCGAATTCTTGAGAAGCTTAAATTTCCAATGCCCCCTCTGTTCAGCAGTTTAGAAAGGCCAAAATCCGCCACCTTTGGCCGGTAATTCGAGTCCAGTAATATGTTGTGAGGCTTTACGTCGCAGTGCAAAACCCATTCCAAGCACTCTTCGTGTAAATAGGCAAGGCCTTTTGCTGTACCCAACGCGATCCCTAACCTCTTTTCCCAATCCAGTGCATTCGAGTACAGGTTTGCAGCCAACGACCCGTGCTCCATGTACTCGTATACCAAAAGCCTGTGCTTTCCTTCGGTACAATAACCCCACGTCTCTAGTAGATTCATGTGATTAAGCCTCCCAA
The DNA here is from genome assembly GCA_033070095.1 of Escallonia herrerae. Classification (NCBI taxonomy): domain Eukaryota; kingdom Viridiplantae; phylum Streptophyta; class Magnoliopsida; order Escalloniales; family Escalloniaceae; genus Escallonia; species Escallonia herrerae. The sequence goes on from JAVXUP010002272.1 coordinate 89,468, forward strand.
TTATGCTTACTTCTGCTAGAAATTCGGCCTCCCCCTGGTTAGCTTCATTGAGCCGTTTGATTGCTGCAGCACGATTGTCAGGCAATATACCTTTATAGACTACGCCACCGCCTCCTCTCCCAATCTCTTCATCAAAATTGCGTGTTGCCTTCTTCAGCTCGGCATAAGTGAATTTACTGAATCCGGCAGCAGCCTGAATGTAACCTTGCTTACTTCTGCTCAAGGGTTGACAGGTTTTTAACGAGACGTATATGATGCAGAGGATCTCCAATACTCCCAATCCAATGGCGAACCAGATCATGAAGCTCACGGTCCCATTTTCCCTCTTTTTCTTGTAAGTTCTGTCTAAGTCCGTGGTTAACACCTCTTTCGGGCAATCTAAGCTGAACTCCTCAAGTGGGTGCTTGCGATCGGATACTTGAACAATTTTTGGTACCCTTATAAACATTGGATACTCGAAACCCCCCTGATAACCGTTTAGCAACATATTCTTGGGATAACAATATGCCTCGCCAACTTTGTATTGTATCCCTTTGCAGCTGCAATACTTCAGGCACTCCTCCTTACACTGTTGGAGTGTGTAGTTACGAAAAAACCCAATATCGTAGCCATAGAATTCAGACTGACGAAGCTCGATGAAATCATATTGATCACCTTTTTCGCAGGGCTTGAAATTTGGTACGCAGCCATGAGACCAATCCGTACGGTTTTTCATTGTGTACCCAGGTGCACAAGAGCATCTCCTGCCAGATTCAGGAGCATAAGTACACAGACTATTAGGTCCGCAAGCTCCATGAATCTTGCACGGCTCAGAAATGGCTTGCCACGTAACTTGCCATGTTTTGTTCCCGTGATCCAGACTATACATTCTAATGTTACCGTCAGGATCAACGGTCAGTCTTCTTAGACGCCTCGTGCCCCAGTCGGACGACCAGAACTGTAACTCGTCCGATGAATTAAAATAGCCAAAGGAATCGAAAAACGCGATCCTACTATTGTTATATGCATTTCTGCCAGCTTCCCATGAAACTAACCAAGGTTCATACCAATAAACGCTCGACGTTTCAATGCCATCAAAGACAAGCCGAAGGGTGTTTTCATAGTCAAAATGGAACTTGTAAAAACCAGAAGAATGGTTGGCTCGGCTTCTTGATGAAACAAGCTCCGTACTTCTTTTGATAGGTTGGTGAGGAAGAAGCGTATCCGTTGGCCAATCAAAGCTTTGCCAATGAACACCACCCCCTCCTCGCAGAACGAGGTTACCGGTGTCTTCTAGTTGCAGTCGAGTGTGGGAAGTTGAACTTGAAGTTGGCTCCGTATCACTGGCCCAAACGGATATTTGGCCAGCATCCGTTAAGACAAGGTTGCCGGTTTTGTGGAGGGAGAGCTTTGAGCGCTTTCCGTTGACCGGTTTATCTCTGTTGGCCATCCATACCACAGTGTGGTTCGCATCGTTGAACCATATTGCCAAGCAATATGCATTCGGACCAACACTGTAAAATCCGGCAGAGAAGGCCTTGTTCGGAGATACCAAGAAGTCACTCGTCTTCTCAACGGAGAGAGATGAGCCTTCATCCAAAGCAGCGGGGAGATTTGAAGAAGAGGAAGGTGGTGAAGACAGTGCTAGAAAAAGGAGCCAGAGAAATAGGACACCCATCGATGGTGTGAACTCTAGCTAGCTGCTTATGACTCTATTGAGCTATGAAGAATATATAGCACGCGAATTGAGATAAAGCATTACTTATGGTATACGGAGTATCATGTGTGGCCACAAAGAAGGTCAAGAAATGTTTCCTAGGTTTACTTGGTTCAATGGTTAGGAACAAGTCAACGTCCTGTCACCCTTTATGATAGTCTGCAACATGACCTAATGAATTGCAAAGATATACGGAGTATGACGTAAGATCCAATCACTCAATGCTACGGGTGCAAGAGGAAGCGAGAATAGAAACAAAAAGAGTTGCTTGTAACATTCACTCCTCAACTACCCGGAACAAACAAAATGTCACCCTAAATTACCGATGAATTAGCGAGAAGCGTTAACAGAAGCGTATAAACATACGCATTTGTCCAAGCCAAAGAAATAAACAATCGGTTAACACAAGCGAAGAGAAATAAACAAGAAAGTAGCTTCTAACTGTTTGCTTTAGCGTTTAGATAGATTCGGTGACTCAAGACAAACTTCGAACTCTCACAGGGAGAACTAAAAAAGAGACCGTAGTGGCTGAAATCTCACTGGCGGCGATCGTAATTTTTTGCCGACAGTAATTAGAGCTTCAGAGTTGGCTGTGGGGTGTCTATTGTGGTTGCAGGGCAATGTATCTAGGGTTTTTGGAGTGTTATGCAGTGATGTCCATGGGGGTGGGGGTGGGGCGAAGGGGCCTAGGGGATGTCTTGGGGGTCTTATACTTGTTTTGCGCATTGGGTGGGGTGGGGAAGGGGGGGGGGGGGTTGGGCCCTGGGGAGGAGGGGGGAGGGGTTTTCAGAGTAGTCTGGTTTTGTGTATAAGGGTTTTTGAGAGGAGGGGGGTGGGGTGGGGTTGGGTTGGGTTGGGTTGGGTTGGGTTGGGGGGGGGGGGGGGTGATGTCGAATATAGTTTAGCTTAGCCCTAGTTTGTGATTGTTGGTTTGCTGTCCAGCTTTTATGGTGGCCTTGTTTGAAGGGAAAATGTCGGTGAAATATTGTGAACCATGCAAGATTGATTGTCTCTTATATTTGTATTGTGATCCCTTTGATTCTCGAGTACATCTTCAATTTCTGCCTGGTTCCGGTTGGCTTCCTCATTGTATTATTTCCATTGTTTAGAGTTACAATAATTTGTCTTTATTTAAGTAGGTGTTTTATATGACCTTTAGACCTCTGTTTGTTACTTAAAGTTGATCTAAAGTGTAGGATATATTTTGCCTTAATTTAATTATAATTTGTATCTGGTCTATAAGCTCGTTGTTAATTTTGGACTTTTGAGGTCTTGTATACACAGAGTAACGGAACTGTCGTGACCTTTACTCACCATTGAACAACCTTGTAATTCCTTTAATTATCAATGCTATTCTCTTATTTACCACAAAAAAAAAACATGGATATAGTAACCGAACAACAGTTTTCCTCCCTTTCACCAATATTGTCAGCTTGAAGTGAGATGGTTCCAAATGTGGGAGTGAATACATCATGAATATAACAACATTATCTGGCAAATGAAATGACTTTGCATTTGAACACCTTTATGCTTATTTCCAAGATGTTGAAAGACTAGTATTTTATTTCACCCCAAAAATTAGTGAGAGCCGCACTAAACAACATAAAGAAAGTGATAAAACCATCACAATCAAGATTCCATAATTTTTTTCAAGTGTGAGCACCGTGACAGATATGCTACGCATTTAGTCTTGGTCTTTGTATTATTATTCATAAACGTCCTCCTATTTAAACCAAGTGCATATGGACCCGAGAGAGCGACTACTCGAATTTCCTTCCTGTCTGTATTCAGGCTATTTGTTCCAGCAATGGAATTGATATCGTATTCAATCAAGAAAAAAAGATCCGAACTAGGGCCTTTCCTTACCCATGAAACAATTTTTCCTACCTTTCCAACCTTCCCCCCTCTATTTTTCTTGGTGCACCCAACACTGAAATTCATCACAAGACTCGGACGAAATCAAAACTCGCCAATGAACAGTGATTCAGCTAATGACGATTAGATTCTATGCCCCATGATCTAAGTTTGCTAGTAGAAGAGCCAACGTAAAATAAAACTATGAGAGCATGTTAATCCCTCGGATATACATCAAGTTAATCCGAAGGTTAAAAAAAGAACTGTAACAATAACTTAACTCCTGACCGATGAACATAAGAAAAAAAAAAGTCTCTTGAAATGAAGAACCCAAAAAAGAGTGAGAGCTGCCAAGGGTCCCAAAATTTCTACCTGAACCCAGCAGCTTCATGTAGTATTTACATGTGTGTTTCCAGACTTCCAGCAAGTTCTCCAGCTCAGCCATCTTGTTTCTCAGTGTTTGCGACAGAACCTTCTGGGGTTTGGTAAGTAGAGAGGAAAAAAGCGATCTGATTCTTCTGCAGAAACCTGCATGGTAAAATCATCGAAATTGCATACTGATTCAGCATCTCTCTGGGGGTAGCTTTAGTCAAAATGCAGTAACGAGAATCAGAGAAATGATGAATTCCATACTTGAGGAAGTCCACTAGTTTCTGCTGCAACTCTATCAACGTCTCCTTTTCAATGTTTGCTTGCCCCAACATCTCAGGCAACTTAACTGCAAATGCCAGCAAATTACACAGTAACAAAGGTAGAAGGGGGATTTTCTTTATACTAACCAGCAGAGACAAGCCAAAATACAAAGTAAAAACAGTAAAAAATTCTCCTTAAACTCCACAAAGAAAATTTGAATTGAAGAGCGTGTCTGCATGAAACTAAACAAGATTCATGGCTCGTCTTATTCTCCACTCATCCAATCAGCTGCCTCTCTGAATCTTGGCAACAAGCCTCTCCAGAAATGAGGAAGGGCTACCTATCACTGCAATTCACCTTTCAAACACCACTTTGCGGCCAGCCATTTCAACTTTTTCAACACAAGAATCAAAAGGGGTGTCTAAAGTGCACGAGGCTCCTGCCATTGCAGGGTCTCTAGAGGTTTGATCTACGCAGCCTTATTACCACTATTGTGGAGAGACCGTTTCAGTATTCAATTCAAGAACCAATATACGTAGTTCCCTCCGTTCCATTTTGAGTGCCGTGTTTGAGATAGCATCAAATACGCTAAGGTATTGCATCAAATACGCTGATTACATATTCAACCTTTCTTCCAAAATTGCCCATAAAAATACAAGCTCTAAAGATGCACATTAATATGCTATTTTCAAGGCTAATATAGGAAAGCCTCACACTCATGTACAACTGATGTATTTACTTGACACAGATTTTTGGAACAGACCAAAATAGAAAGCACGACTCTGTAACAACTGAAACTATACATGTGCATGACGGTACAAATTCTGAATGCTTGTGCCGTTAGAAAATTAATAACAGCACCAGGAACACAAGTTGAATAGTATATATAATAAATAAGGACCTCATATAAGGACTTTCTACACCTGATGAGCATCCTGAATATTTCTTTACAGGAAATGAAGAGAACATGAATAGAGGAGGTAATGTGCTCAAATAAATAAGATCTTGTCTCGAGCATACCAAAAAGCCGCAATAAATGTTCAGCCCCATATACAGTCGAAGGAGAGACATCATCTGCAATTGCTTCTTGGTATTGCAGACGCTCACTCTTGTAAAGGAGCATTGCAGGCAATGCTTTGTCAAAGTAACAATGCAAGCCATTCAGAATCTCTTGAACTGAATCAGCTATCCTTTATCCTCAAAATAAAATTATGATACTCAAAATTACTAGCAATATATAAATGATATTCTAAAAATCAATTTCCAATAAACGGAGTTGATAACTGCACTCCACTTTTTGCAATCTACCACTCCACTTTTGTCGCTAAAGCTTTTTAGGTGACATTCATTCGTGCCTTTCAGTTACACTTGTTGGGTCTTTAACGACGAAAGTGGAGTGTAATATCAAAAGTATTTGCTGTAAACAAGTAATACAAAAACTTCAGTCCACCACACATATACTATAGCCACAAAATGATGTTAGAATAGCAAAGGTGCATGAATAGTGTTCTACTAAAAGAAAGTTGGAATTTGAAAAGGCTACTAAACTTTCGGTTTATGACTACAAATATGAAGCAAATCCAAGGAATGCGTTTGTTTACTCAAGTTCAAAGATGGAAGTCAAAACCTCAATAACAAGGATAAGTTTTAAAATGAGGCAGCGAAAAAATCCAAGTAACAACTCCCAGGAAAAAGCCTTCAGTAGGGACAGGAGAGGTCACACAATCCTGTGGGAGGGAGAAACAGAAAGGAGAGAGAACACACACAGGAGGAAAAAACAAAAGAGATGTCAATCTCCAAGTTTTTTAAACATTTAAAGTCTTTTTTACCTGTAAAATACTCTAATTCTAAAGAAAATTTGACCAGGATATATCCCAGAATAAGGACATAACTGTTAAAACTTAAAATGACTTCGGTTTTATTCCCATCTACTGACTTCGATTAGAGGACTGAATGAGCCTCATCATACCCTGCAACCCGTCCTGAGAAGAGCCTTCTAATTAGAAAGACCTACATCAAGAGCTTCTTTCTCTCACGTAATTTCGCCTGCCCTTCCGTGCTGGAGGAAACGGGATTCGAACCCATGATACAATCTTCTTGTTTGTCGATTTGGTAAAACATCGATTTAGTAAAACAAACAGTAAGGACAAAGCTTGCACCTAAGCGCACTTAAGGTTTCAAACACAGGAAGAAAGGGTGCATCAAAAAAGGAATAAAAGCCCTTTCCATTGGGCGAGAGTAGCTGCTACAAATTGTATGGTGAAGAGAGCACGAGTTCAGTGAGGCGGCTTGGCTTGGCCGCACATTGTGAGTCCTTCGGTTGAGAGGGATGAGATTACCCAATAGCACCACCCATCTCTTTCTTTTTGAAGATTCCTGACCTGGTGTGTGGAACTTGGGTAACGAAATTGAAGACGGGTAGTTTAAGCCATTGACGATCGCTAGTTTTTCAGCATATCAAAATTATCACCGTGGGGACAGAGGTGGATCTATACATAGTTCGACCTGTCCTCTACGAACCAACCCGTTTTCTATGAATCCCGTTTTTGTAAATTCTACTCCCTTTCCTTTTCTTTATCATTATCCCGCGACACTATCTAAAGGGACAATTTGATTAGGGCTCAATCTTCGCATAGAAATATCATTATTTGATTGATCTAAGTTCATGCAATTTATTAGTCCCTCGTCCCAAAATAATAGCACTAGTTTGACTTTTAAATGTTTCAGAGAACGGTCAAATTTTTTTGTCGTTCCTATTCTACCCTCATACCTTCGTAAACCGGTCCCGGTTTTTGTTATTAACTTCTTTCTTCTCTTATCCCTTCCTTTGTTGAATAGACGAATCGGTGCTTGTGGCCAGGAATTGGAGATTACCAACTCCTCTCTCTAGTTACATTTAGAAGTTGACTCCTGAAACCATCAACATTTCATTACACCATCATCGGCCGTCCAATTGAACCAAAATGACGGGCTTCACACCACCACGTCGTCGATGCTGCCATAGATATGATGGACCAACCACCACCATACAACCACACACCCCTACAGTCACACCATCAGTTCTTTGGCACCTTAACCGACTAGCGAGAAATTGAATTTGAAAATCGGAATATTGGTGGGCAGGGAGGGACTAAGAGGATAGAGGGAAGAGAGGGAAAGGGAAAAGTGGAGATGAGAGTGGAAGTAGGCAAAAAGTGGGTCTCTGCGGAAAAGGAACCAAACGAAGAGAAAAAAGAAAATAGAATATAGGGTAAAAATGGAAATCGTAGAAAAACATCAACTGAACGGCGAATGTTCTCTACAACGTCATTATTCGAAAATTGAGTACCGCTTTGGCAAACTTTACAGCCAAGCTAAGATTAGCCGCACTATGGCCTTCTAATTCAGCAATTCCAGATTGACACCAGAAACCACCACCCTAAAATCCTAAGATGTCCTGATCAATTTAAAGCAGTTCTGAAGCAATGGCGTGTCCTGCGAGCAATAACTTGGCTCCATATCATATCAAGGATTGCCAATGACACAAGACATGCAAAACTCTCACCACAATTACTAGGGCAACAGTAGCAGTAAGTTGTTTAAAGATGACCAACACTCCCCAAACGAGAAATTATATGACATTCTTTCAAAACACTGTACATAAGATGCTTGTGAAGTCGTGATAGGTTTCTTGTTTTAAGATCTTCATAAGAGAAAACCTAAGGAGAATCACATCCTCAAGGTTCTAAAGCCCACCCCAGTGAATCAGGCATTTGGCAGTTTTCCGGCGATTGCCTGTAGAGAGATTAAAACGACCAGTTTGAACTGTTGTGTTCTAATAGTCAGGAGAATATTGCCTTTGTCTCCTTTTTGGATACATATTTGTTGCTCTTATTGTTTTGATGTATAAACCTGGTCTACATGAGTTTGCCCCTCCCTTGGTGATTTTTATCAACCCTACTTATTCATGGAAATAATCAACATATGCTGCTCCAACTTTGAACTGTGAATCTAAACTGCCTTTTGAAGCATTCTTTCGTTGCAAAATAGTAGAACATGTTTAGGAAAAGCCTCTCACTTCCTTGGCAGCCATTGATTAAATTTTTGTCTCACTTCCGAGCTAGCGAAACGGTATTGATGCTTTCACAACAAGAGTGCCAGTAGTCCAAGAGTGATGCAGAGCATAAAAACGTGCAAAAAGCAACATTAAAGATGAGAAGCATCATCCAATCTAAAATTGAACCGACTTGGCACCCTGAGGTATCAACATTCAGCATTTGATTGATCACTTGATCTTATCCTGTTTTTCTAGGTTTGTACGCTATTAAAAACTATTATATGTTATTTATCGCTTTTACAGTCAAGAATGTCTGACAATTCTGCCTTTGGCCAGTGGAAGGGGGCAGCCACAATTATCCTTAAATAATGAAAAGCACTGCTGTACCTTGGGTCAGGTCCAACATTCAAGTCTTTACTCTTACTAAGGTTCAAAGCTTCGTTAGCAGGTTTCTTTGGACACCGTTTTTCTGGCCCTCAAAGCATATGATATACACACTTATGCTTCGTTTTTATCTATCAGAACAACGTGAATGCATGACTAGAGCCAAAGGCCAGAACTTCACTCCAATAGGACAACCTCAAGTTAGATGACCTTATTAACTGTTTTTGTTTATTCATTTAACTTTTGATAAGTAACCTATAAAATGGAACTAGATGTAAGTTGAATCAAAGACTCAAAACCAACAATAATGGACGTTCAGCAGAGTACGAACTTACCAGCCATCCATCTTCAGCCGATACTCAACATACATCTTCAGTATCTCATCAACATTTGGAGTGCGGGGAAGTTTGACTAGCTGCAAGAAATGAAGTAATGACACAAAAATTAGTTACGTACAGGTTCAAGGAGTCAACCTTCAATACACCACACATTTGCATGCAAAACTATTTAGTGCGTAAACAAAGTGTTTCCCCTAATTCTTCACTCCTTTTTCCCTTTCCTCTTTATGCAAACCTACAACTCCTGCCGGCCTCTTTCACACCCAGCAAGTATTCCAATTAAACTGAACTAATATTCCAGTACCCTCATCAGTTGCTTTATTTGAATGTATCAAAATGTGGTTCGGCTCATTGGGATGTTGGATACTATTTATAAATTCTCATATCAGTCACAGCACATTAATATTAACATGATATAAAAGGCTGCTCCAGAAATATATTATAACACAAAATTGGATGGCACTGGAAGCCAAAAGACGAATTCAACTGTCAAGACACAGCATGGTACCAAAGAAGTAATGAAGCACCAGACTGCAGATTCTCTGAAAGTTTTGCCGAGGCCAATGAATTAAGTGGTCTAAAGCCTATCTTCAAGCAGCTGAAGTGTTTTATCTCGAAGTACATACGTCCTATAAAATTTCCAGAAACAATGAATGTGCATGTTTAGTAAATTGACACCCTACACCCGAAAAAATCCTCGTGATTGTCAACCTAAAAGATTTCTACACCCTCTTGATGCCGAGGTAATGCAAGTAAAGACAAAAATGACATAATATGAAGAAAGTGGACATAGAGCTTACGGCAAGTTCTTTACAAATCAGTGCCATATATTGTAGAGGGGTATCATAGAGTCCATAGCAGTAAGGGTCATCAACAAAATATGCATATTGATGTTACCTTGCCCATATGAGTTATATATTCACAATCATCAACCAGCTGCTTCTTTAAAGTTGAAGGGATTTGGATAGGCATGAGCTGTTCCAATTCTGAAGTTCCCTTCTAACAGATGAAAAGTAATAAATTCAATACAAAGTCCCCAGCTACTCACAAAAAACTAAAATAAAGCATAAAGCCATGGTAGCTATCGACATTTTACAAAGGGCTTCAACAACATGAGCTTGGCTTAGGATCCTTTTAAAGAAGGTCTGAACCGGCTGCTAACAGTTTAAACAATTTAAGACATATAGATTAATACAAGAAGATAGTAGGACCATCAAAGTAATAAGTGAATAAACAAGAATATAAGCTCAAAGTTGAAGAAAAAAGCATTATCATCCTATAGGCATTGCTGGAATCACATACCTGGTAACCAGTAAGCCAATACATATCATTCAGACATAGCATGTTCTAAAAAGATCAAAAACCAATTATGTCGGACCATAGAGGAATGGTATCAAGGATCTCATCTTGGTATCAAGGATCTCATCTTCTTACTTAAGTATCCTTGCGCAAAGACAGGATACAAGATTTTACCCCAAACGATGTGACAAATATCAATAACTAGCACTAAGCAGAAGCACCGAGGCTATGCCTGTTGACACATTTAACCTAAGAAATTTAAGTATTGCTGTTTGACAAATTTGAAGCAATATCCCTCCTTGAAAAACACCAGCTTTAGTCTAATCCCATTAATTTCACAGAGCTGTTTTCATGAAACTAAAATCAATGTTAGAATCCCATGTCCTCTACGAGTGCTATAAAGCTAAATAACAAAAACTTTAGGGCACCTTAACGTGCACCTCGCAGAAAGAACACCCACTACAAAGAGCCTGACCTCCCAACTATAGTGAGAAGCTAACCAAAAAAATGTGCACAATGTCAAAGCAATGGCTAAACATGGAAGGTACTCCTGGACTGAAATAAAAGAAGACCAGGAACATTGCATGAATTTATGCACAAAAAGCTAAGAAGTATGTGGTCAATTATGCACGAATCCCCGGGTAACACATCCCCGAGTGACCTCGAGTACCCTAACTTCTGAAATTCACACACATCAACAATGCAGAGGACAAGTATAGAAAGAACCTTAGGAATGATATTTTATAGAGCTGTACCTTAGGAACAGGGTCATTCTTTCTCTTCTTGCCCCTTGTCACTGCAAAAAGCATTAGTTTAAACATGAGTAACTAGAGGAAATACCAAAACCTAAATTTATGTGCAAATAATCAAATAATTTTGCCAAATCAATACAAAAAAGAAATCCAACATAGATATAGTAGTACCGATAATTGTGCAAACGTGAATCATATTGGCTTACATGCTTTTGAGAAGGCATTACAAGTAGCAGCCAAAATTTCTTAATTGGCCGCAACGACCACTCTATGTGCACTTATAGATGATGCAAAGTTACCTCAAATACATATTTGGCACATTATTCTCTACGAGTACATTGCTTATGCTTGCTTATCTTAAAGAAAAAGAAACACAACAAAAAATGGTAATATAATTTCTTCACATGGAGAAAAACTGAAGCACCGAAAGTCACTTATATCAGTACAATATTGAATAATAGTTCTAACCAGTAGAATTTTTGGGTTTATTCTGTGATGTGCGCGCAGGCTTTACATTCTTCTCTGCGCCATGATTTTTGTCAAGCACCTCCTGTTTTTTAGCATTCTCTTCCGTGCATTTCAGCAGACGATCTATGCCTACCCACTCATCCCAACTGTTAAAAAAGAAAGATACTGGAATTAGAATATGTAATTGCAAGGCATCAACGAGATTAGGAAAAACAATGACCTCTCTCCAAAAATTGTCCAAAGTCCCATATCCAAATCTCCCTCCCCATATAATAGTTTATTTGAATCAAATTTTGCTCGCATAGTCCACCATTAGAATTCTCCAGAATACCCGAACTAATGTGGACAAGCATAAGATACTATATCATGAAAAGTGACGTAATATAGATCTCTCTTGTAAGAAATACTAACTGGCTACTGGATTTACTAGATCTGCATTTGTCTTGAAACCATGTATTAGACAATGTAAACTTGAAAAAAAATAAAGCATGATAAACTAATACGGTCCAACGACTACTTGCCTTCGTTCTTCAAATAACCTTTTCTTTAGTATGAAGAGTTGAGAACATTTCAGTAACATTATGCAGTAGGCAAAAAACATGGAGGATGTACTCACTTTTTGTTCCACCCCTGAAAAACAAAGAGAGCTGGTCATTCAAGTGCTGGCGATGAAAATCTAAAGTCTTCTAAACTCAATTTATTATTTACAGGCAGCATTTACGGAGTTGAAAGCTATGTGTACACACATTTATATTTCTGATACGAAAAACTGTAGCCGTATCACATTAGAATAAAGAGATGTGTTAACTCGTGTAATTAAAACAGTTTACTTACAAGGTAATGAACGTAGTACTTCCATTCCTTCATTTGATACTCAACCATTTGCACCTTGCAAACAAAAGCATGCAACAAATTAAAAAGGAGTCCTAACAATGGAAAGAGCATTTCACAAAAGTATAAAAACGCGTGGAGTTAGAAGAGGCTTGGGTGAATTTCAAACCAAACCAACACAAGAGGTGCCTCACATTGATATAAAATACCAATGAAATGTCTAGAGTTCCAGCATCAAAATCTTGCCAGAAAATCAACAGAATCTAGTATAAGAACTTACAAGATCTATTCCAATAAGAGAACATACAAGAACTGCAATTAAGTTGTGACTACTCTGCACGTAGCAATCATGAAGTTGGGGAATACAAAAAATCAAATACTCCCTCCAAAAGTAGTCCCTTTGTTTTCTTAAATATTTCACGATAGATATTTATGTGCATAATTAATCTTGTGACAACTTTGTCTGTCGTACATCATAATTAGCGGAACAAAAAGTCGACTACTCCAACTGTACCCGAAAAACAGTCCCTTTTGACGCATCGTAGGATAGAAAAATGTGTGCAATTTTCCTTTTTACCTACATTTAACTCGTCGTCGTCATCCCCAGCCTTTGCCCCATTTTAGCTAGGTTGGCCACATATGTCGTTTTCTTCGATCGTCTAGGCACTTCATTTAGCTTGTCAATAGTCCATACTAGTACCCAAAAAAAAGTCAAAGGGAATTCTTTATATGGAGTATAATCAACCCACAAGAGTTGCAAGACTGCTTCCACCAAAAATTGCAATTACCCACATACAAAAAGTCAAGGAATTCTTTATTTCCATTTCCTTCACTCAAAAAAGAAGAAGAAGAAGAAGAAGAATCCTGAGCAATGAATGCTTCATTTTCAAGCATTCATTGCTCAGGATAGAAAAAGTCGACTACTCCAACTGTACCCGAAAAACAGTCCCTTTTGACGCATCGTAGGATAGAAAAATGTGTGCAATTTTCCTTTTTACCTACATTTAACTCGTCGTCGTCATCCCCAGCCTTTGCCCCATTTTAGCTAGGTTGGCCGCATATGTCGTTTTCTTCCATCGTCTAGGCACTTCATTTAGCTTGTCAATAGTCCATACTAGTACCCAAAAAATAAAATCAAAATGGGAATTCTTTATATGGAGTATAATCAACCCACAAGAGTTGCAAGACTGCTTCCACCAAAAATTGCAATTACCCACATACAAAAAGTCAAGGAATTCTTTATTTCCATTTCCTTCACTCAAAAAAGAAGAAGAAGAAGAAGAATCCTTAGCAATGAATGCTTCATTTTCAAGCATCACTCTTCATTCAAAGAAATGCAAATCCTTGATAAAAGATAACAAAAGACATGATTTTTACTCCACTTCTCCATTTGGGTCCTGTTAAAAGGGGGTAAATTATGGTACCTTGGCAGGGTAAAGGTGCTGTGAGTGGTAAGCAAGGACCTTCTCCCCTTCTTGAAAGGGGCTGGAATCGGACGGCGGCGGGGACTCCACATCATCGTCTCTGCTTTCAACGGCCATGTCCATGTCGGTCTCGGTGCCGTCGTCGGAGATTGTGGCGGAATCGTCTGTAAAAACGGCGTTCGAGCTTCCCATTTTTTAGGGTGAAAACGATCACGCGATAGAGGGTTTGCGTAACAGGAATTACTAGTTTATAGCGACAATTAGATATGTCTTTTCAGGTATATATGTGTGGAGGTTTATGTTGGTTTATAAGGTGGTAAGGTGGTCGGAAACCGAACGGGGCTGCTTATATACCTGCTTCTGGGTCTCCCGTTCTGCGTTCTGGCCTTTCTTGATGACACGTGGCAGCTTATAAATGGATAACTTGTTGGGGGCCCACCGTTGGCTTCCAGGTGCCGAATCACCTTTTTTTTTTTTTGGAACAAATTTGACTACTACCCGGTTGTAGAAATCTTCTTCCAACTCCATATATAGTGACAATTAATAGTTATTAAATATCTCTAGTGACTTTTCTGTTAACACTTTCAGCGACAACTCTTAAAAGTATTTTTTTAGCGTCACTAAATAAAAGGCCACTAGAAAGATTTAGCAACCATTAATTGTCACTACATGAAGGGTAGGAGGAAGATTCCTTCAACCTGGCTAGCAGCCAATATTTTTCCTTTTTTCTCCCCCTCCCTCTCCCCTAAAAACCGATAAAATTCTTACCATATATATATATATATATATATATATATATATATATATATATATATATATATATATATATATATATATATATATATATATACAAGAATTCACTGCGTTTAACCAAGCACATACACCACACCGGAGATGAAGTGGTCTCTGTCGTTGCACCACGCTCTCCTTGGAGTAGCGTCTCTCCCTCCTCTGCTGGAGAAAACTGGTGTGCTCTACACCTCATATTCACTAAGAAATTCCAAGCCCCTCTTACTTCCACATTTAGATGATCCATGAAGCTCATTAAAACTCACCAACCCTTTCATTGAAGCCAACCAGATCATTGTATGCATCTGTAACTCTACATCCCTAAGCTCACCAATCCTTCCTTTCATTGATTCATGTGTGCAGTGCACTTCTTTCACCAAATATTTTTACATACCCATCAACCCTTAACCATCCCTCTCAAAATCCATTCAATCTAGTATGGTTTATCCTCTTTTCCCTATGTATCCTCACCTTTCTGACTTCCCAGAGTCATATTGGAAGCAATTATTGATCAAACCAAATCCCTACTGTTCGAAGACCTTCTGGAGCTTGAAGCTGATGACTCAAATGCAAACAAAGAATCTGACCTAACTCTCATTGTGAAAGTCATCAGCACCAAAAAAGTCCACGCTAAACTTGCCCACTCCATCCTACTAAAAGCGTGGAACCCCTCCAAAGGTATGAAAACCCACCACCAAGATGAAAACATTTTCAGCATAACCTTCAACCATATATGGGATCGAAAGCGAATACTAGAAGCCAGACCTTGTTCGATCATGAGCTCTCATATGGTTATCTGTGAATGGCCGGCAAACCTTACACTGGAGGAGATAGACTTCAATCACTCTCCATTTTGGATTAGAATATATGGCCTGCCACCAAACCAAATGTCCAGAACAAATAATGAGAAGATTAGTGCAAGAATTGGGTGCCTAAAGGATATGGATTTTATTGCAGATGGAAATATTGAGTGGTGCAAATTTCTGAGGATTCAGGTTGAAATTGACATTCGCCAACCACTTCACACGGGTTTCTACAGGAAAAAAGGATGCTTCATCTACCTCTTGCCTCCAGCTCAAGTATGAAAGACTACCTGATTTCTGCTTTAACTGTGGGAGGATTGGCCATGTCCAAAAGGGATGCACTCAGCCTCCTCTTTCAATCTCAACCAGTAAAACCAACCCCTATGGCCAGTGGCTACGGGCTGATTTCTCTGGATTCACCCTCATGCTGCCGAATGGAATCCTCAAACCACATCAAGCTCACAAACCCAACAACCCCATCCATAGCAAGCAAATCCTCCAGCTCTCAACCTTTGTAACCATTAACCAGAATCTGTCTCAGACCCTCATCTTCTCCAACCTTCGAATTTAGGGCCAAAAAACCATCACTGGTCCAAATCCCCTCCTCTGTCCTTTTGCATCATTTTCAAGGTAAATCTGGAAAGTACACCTGCGAGCCGCACATATGTCAATTCACTTCTTACCAAACCTGTCCTTGGTACAGCTGTAGCCGACCAAAAACCTGTCAAAAAGCAAGTTTTTTCCCCAAATTCAAAGCTATACCGAGTCTAAGTCCCTCTCCTAACCCAATAGCCCCTTCTGGTCACTACCAAACCAAATTGTTTGAACATGGTACCAACCACCAGACTGTGATTTATAACCCGTCCTCTGAAAACCTTCCCCCTTCTCTGGCCAAGCGCAAAAACCATTTTGCACAAAAATTAAATCCAAAAAAACCAACACTCTAACCCCAAACAACATACCTTCAACATATTGTTCCCTCGTCCACTCCTCAATTTCCCCTGACTGCCTCGAAGAACACATCAATCAAATCCCTGACTTCCCCCACAACACTTTCATCACCAAAAACAACCAGAGCAAACAAGCTGAGGAAGTTGAAATCAATGGCCAGACTAGCCATTGCTATTCCCGAACATCCAACCCATACCACTACTCAAGAACTCTCCAATGCCAACCTCTCAAGATCCTCCCCATCTAAGGTGATAAGCATTATCTTATCACTGAAACCTCCATGATCCTCTAGGCTTGGAACGTCAGAGGGCTTGGGCGCATGTCTCGGGTCAGGGCCCTAAAAAAAGATGCCAGAATTTTAAACTCTCACCTCTGCTTCCACCTTGTTCCTATTCTTAACTTTCCCAGTTTCCACAATTACAACATTGTTCCTCCTTGAGGAACCAAAATTTTTTTTGGGGGACTTTATCTAGCCTGGAAAAATGGTGTTGATATCAAAATCACCTTGCAAAATCGATACTTCATAAATGTGTTAGTCTTCTCTGATCCCCCCGACTCTCCGTGAATGCTCTCTGCAATCTACGGGCCCTCACATTGGGAAGGAAAAAAATCTTTCTGGGACGATTTGAGCATCATTGCATCATGTGTTTCAAGGACCGTGGGTATGCATAGGGGACTATAACGCCATTACCAACCAATCTGAGAAGAAAGGGGGTAAGCCTGTGGCTTCTTCCTCTACAAGGGGAATTCACGAATTCATTGACCAAAATCATCTCATTGATCTTGGTTTTTCTGAAAACCCCTACACATGAAGCAACAATCGTCCTTTGAAAGCTAATATCAAGGAGCGCCTCGATAAAGCATACGCTAATTCGGACTGGTGTACTCTCTTCCCAGATGCTTCAATTACGCACCTCCCTGGGAAAGCCTCTGATCATCTCCAATTGTTCTCAGAACTCACAAGATGAACCCAACTTATCCAAAATCCTTCAGGTTCAAAGCTACCTAGACTCGTGATCCTAACTCCCACTTAGTGGTAAAGCTAGCTTGGAGTCTTCCTTTTGATGGATCTCCTGAATATGTGTTATGCCGAAAAATCGATCAGACAAGCATCTCTCTACGCAAATGGAACGTTACCATTTCGGCCATATTCAATCCAGAATTAAAAATCTGACCTCCTGGTTGGATGTTGTTCAACAAAGTGAGCCTTCCTTAAGAAACCTCGAACTTGAGAAGAACATCAAATTCGAGCTTGACAAACAATGTCGAAGAGAGGAATCTTTGGCTTCAAAAGTCCTGCCTAAAATGGAAAAGTGAAGGGGACTTAAATACAAGGTTCTTTCATCTGAGCACAATTATCCGCCCCAGGAAAAAATCTATTGACTTTATCAAAGATCAAGCTGGTAAATTGATCTCAAAGAGGGAAAAAATAGGGGATTGCTTCAACCAAAATTTCCAGGCCATTTTCACATCTTCAAACCCCTGCTTTCCCCCTAACCTTGAAAACTTGATCTCCCCTATGCTCACTGAAGCTGACATAGCCGTGTTATGTGAGATCCCTTCGGTTGCCGAGATTTCTAATGTCATGAAGCATTTTGAATCCCTGAAAGCTCCAGGTCCTGGAGGCATGCCGGCTCTTTTTTACAAGACTTACTGGGGAATTGTTCAGAAAGATGTTTGTAACCTTGTCCAAGATTTTTTTCACCAACAACTCAAAGCTTTGTGAATTGAACCATACATACAACGTTCTGATCCCAAAAAACCCGAGCCCTTCCTGTGCAAATCACTACCAGCCCATTAGCCTTTGCAATGTCCTTTACAAAGTAATCTAAAAAATCTTGGCAAATAAACTTAGGCCCCTACTTGCAAAACTCATCTCCCCCATGCAAGCAGCCTTTGTCCCAGGGAGATTAATTCAAGACAATAGCATTATTGCCCAAGAAATTTGGCACACTATGAGGAGGAAGAAAGGTGCAGGGCTTTTGGCTCTAAAGATCGACATGGAGAATGCCTACGAAAAAATCGAATGGTCTTTCATCATCAAAGTCTTAGAGAACTTCGGTTTCCCACAACCTTGAATCGAATGGGTGACTGAATGTATATCTACTCCTACCTTCTCCACCATAATCAATGGTGCTTCTTATGGCTTCATCAAACCACAGAGAGGTTTGCGGCAAGGAGATCCATTATCTCCTTTTCTCTTCATCCTAGCCTCTGAAGTCCTAACCCGACTCATTCTCCGTGAAGAACAAGCAGGCAATATCCATGGAATCAAAGCGAGCTGAGGCAGTCCTCCATCTCGCACCTTTTATTTGCTAATGATTTGCTTACTTTTTGCAGGGTCAACTCTAGAGAAGCTGAAACCATTCAAAAATGCCTAAGGAAATACAACAATTGGTCTGGGCAATGCGTGAATAGTTTAATGTCTCAAATCCATTTTAGCAAGAATGCTGGAGGAAGAAGCTCAAGAGAGATCAACCATGTATTTGGCTTCAAAAGAGCCCCTAAAGACTCTAAGTACCTAGGCCTCCCCTTATTCGTAAATCAACCCAAGGCTACGACTTTTGTTGATCTTGTTGATAGAGTGGAAAGAAGACTAGCGAGCTGAAAATCCAAAGTTCTATCTATGGCCGGAAGAGGAACCCTTATAAAATCTATTGCCATGGCCATCCCCACATATACCATGTCAGCTTTTCTCCTGCCCAAGCAAATGTGTGGAAAAATTGACAGAATCTTTAGGCGTTTCTGGTGGGGCTTCAAATCGGATGAACACCATCATTTTCATCCAAAAACTTAGGATACAATCTGTATACCAAAAGCTTTAGGTGGAATGGGGTTCAAACGGATGCACGAGATCAATATTGCCCTGCTTGCCAAATTGGGTTGGAGCATTTTGACTAAACCTGTCCAAATTATGTTGTCAAAATATCTTAGAGGTACCCACTTTCTCAAGCATACACCAAAATCATTCTCTTCTTAGATGTGGAAAGGTATCTGCAAGGGGCAAAAAACTCAAGTAAAGGAATAGGGTACATTATTGGTAATGGCAGAACCATCAACATCTGGGAAGACCCCTGGATTCCCTATCCCGAAGGATTCCATCCTGCAAGTTCCACCCACAGAAACGATGCCTATACTTTGGTAGCTAACCTCCTTCTCCCATCATCCAAATACTGGAACACCCCATTGATTGATTGTCTTTTTTATCCCAATACTGCCAATGCCATTAAGAAGACCAAGATCTCTCCTAATCAATCCCAAGATCTAATAGCTTGGACCCCAACCAAAACTGGTACTTTCTCTACCAAATCAGCTTATTAGTGGCAAACTCGCACAAATTTTCCATCAACACCAATTATCCTCACCTTTTCTGGAAAGATCTCTGGGGTGCTAAAATACTCGAAAGGCACAAGATCCTGTTATGAAGGATAGCGTGGAATATCTTGCCCTTCAAACAATCTTTGGCATACTTTATTTCTGGCTTAGACCCAACTTGCCCTCTCTGCAATTCAATGCCAGAAACTTCGACTCATCTCTTCATCCAGTGCAGCACTACGAGGCTTTTATGGACCTTGGCTAACTTCGGCTGTCATCCCCCTTCTAACATGGCTGAACCCATTAGATGGCTTCTTTTCAATCTAAAGCCCCAAATTCATGTAGGGAAGACCAGATTATATATATATATATATATATATATATATATATATATATATATATATATATATATATATATACTGCTCTTGCGGCAACTCTCATGGATCTAGTTTGGTTCGCAAGAAATAAACTCGTCCACGAAAACAAGTCTCTCGATCCAGTAAACCTAGCTGGGAAATCAATTCGGCAACGATACAATTTCTTGAATCTTTGAGAATGACCAGCACTATGAAGATCACCAATAAAACTTGGAATGCCCCTCCTCTCGGATGGCATAAAATCAACTCTGACGCTGCAATCCGAGGTTCCTCTGCTTGTGCCGCTATTTTGTGTCGAAATTCTGAAGGAACAGTGGAATTTAGTTTTACACAACTGCTTTCTACCGGAGACCCAGAAGAAGCTGAGCTTCGGCTGCTCTTTTAGCCATTCGCACTGTCGTCCAGTTTCAAAAGCTTAATGTTATCTTTGAAGGTGATGCAGCAGTAGTCATCAACTCTTTAAGCACTTCCAACTTTGTTGAGCACTGGAGAACTAAGCCAATTTTAGACGAAGCCAAGCTATGGTTGAGAAATCTCGTTTGCTGGGAGTGTTTTTTTGTCCCAAGAAAAGCCAACATAGCAGCACACAAGCTTGCTGCGGAAGCCTTCCGTTGTAATATTTTTGCTTTTGTTCCTCCTTCATCCAAACTTTTGTCTAATTTGGAAGAAGTTTAGGAACAAGATGTCTCTGTAAATTTTGTCCTTTATTAATAGATCCTCATTACCAAAAAAAAAAAAAAAGCACATACACCATACCTAACTAACAAGCATATACATGTACAACAATCCTAACCCGCCTACGGTGACCGGTTTACTAACACTTATACTCTAGGTCGCACTTCTGCTCTAGGTCTCAAAATAGCTTCTATATTACTTCTGTTTGAATGGATGATGCTCTTGGTTTGCCAAGAGCTCGTCTATGTAAACCAAGAGCTCGTCTGTGTCATTCAGAAAATAGTGCAAAATAACTTCACTCTAAATTTATCGATACTAATTATTCTAAAGTTCATTCCCAAATTCCCTTCGAAGCTACTTCTATGGGTGCTCTAGGAATCTTTACCTTGAGATCGTGAATACCAGAAAGAGCCGAAAGAATACCTCACGATGGCCGTCAGCAATGGCTTTGATAAACCAATATGCGGAAAAATAAACATCGTGTTCGTTGTCATTCACCATTACCAATCCACCAAATCATTGGGGTACGGAGTTTGATTATTGATCAAAGGCTTCGTCGTTTTGATAGCTCGAAAAGGTTCATACACTTAAATGAGTCAAACGAATCGAGCCCCCACTCTCAGAGCAATGTGGTGAACACAGGAGATGAGCTCACTGGGAAACATAAGTGTTGAGATTGAGAACAATTAGAAATAAGCAAACTGCGTTTGAACACATACAAATGTTTGGCTGGAACTCAGATCATATACATCCTTAGTTTTCTTAGCAGTGTGAGCCAAGCATTCAAAAAAAAAACTGTGAGACTTGTCGTTCTTAAGCACTTAGTTTATATCGACTCGCATAAAGTTGGTTTCATGATCAAGGGTAGAAAGTGTGTCGCTGTTGTCACGCTTTCGAGTCAGAGGCGGACCTTCACATACTAATTTCAAAATATTCCTGTTTCTAAGAAATGTAATACCAAAAAAGCATTTACTATTTAACGTCAAAGAGATACTCAAAGCTTTAAAACATAATCCAAATCAAAGTACTCTCATTAACTATCAATCCTGATAACTGCAGCAAAAGTCTAAATACAAGTAAACATTACCCAAATGGGGTTTCCAAATGGAACTAATATTTACAAACTATTACAAATATTCAAATTCTCCGCAGCAAAAACGAAATCCTTAAAGCAAAGTAAAAATCCATGCTCTTCCATAGCTACTAACCTCTTTTTAAATCATATCAGCTAGACGGGGGAATGGGCATGAAACTTAGCAAAGATAACACATGCACACCTAATGAACTACAACATAAGTATTCAAGAACATGTAGCTGAGTCCAAAGATATAACATATAGAATCGGACTCGAATGTGTAAAGATGATAAATAATCTTGGCACGATAAATACTTTTACTTGGAAATTTTAACACAATCAAATCAAAGTCAAAATAACATATTTGAATAATTGAACTAATAGTCAAATACAATACAATCAAGTAATACATGAGTGTAAATCATGTTAACCAAAGGATATGAAGGTTTCAAGTTCAAAGTTTGCGTATAGATATCAATTTTCATATCATTTATTGGCATCACGGTAATTTAAACATATGAAAATTCTAACTTTTAATTTAATTTAGAACGGTCCAATTCATATCAAAGTATCTCAAATGCATAAGACCCACAAAGCATAAAATTTCAAATGAATTTAAAGTGTATTGAATATTGGACCCAAAGCAAAGAGGAAAAAAAAATACAAATCCAATGGAAGTCAAATCATCAAAAACAAAATTTGTATGAAGTTGTTGTGTTTAAAAGAAATTGCAAGGATTTATGAGACAAAAAAGATGAAAAATGAGAATTAGGTTTCTGGAAGAGGTCCTTGCAAATATGATGATCAGGGACTAAAAATTTAGACAAAAGAAATTTTTTACTAATGATCCAAAATCAGAGAAGCAGAATTTAATCAAAGGCAATACTAATGAGGTGGATACGTACATGAAACCTTACCTCAAATGCATTACATTATTCACAAAGTTGTGTAAGCCTCCAATAATTTCAAAACTTAAACACTGAAATCAACTCCTTGTGCAGGTAAAACACAAAATGGCTAATCCTTATTGTTATAAACTTGATAAATAACCCAAAATACCCCCTATAGGTATATCACTTATTCAAAAGTATAACGAAGGGAATTACAAAGTAACCTAAAATATAAAATGATAAATGGTAGATTGTTAAGGTTCCTACAGTAATCCTTGTTCTACAATTGAAGTTCGCCTCGAAAGCAAACGGGTGCAGGGGGAACTTTAGCATCAATATTGTCGTTGACCGATAATGCAATAAAAACTGCAACATCTTGAGGATGGGAGTGAGGGGCACGATTAGAGGTTTCATAACATGCACGAGATTTGGTGATTTTTTGTGCAACTAGAAGGTCTTCCAAGTTAATTGTTGAAGGATACACCTTTTTAAATTTTGGTTTATACAAATTAATTTTATTGAAAGTAAGGTATGATCTTACTATAAAAGTGAACTAGTCCCCCCACTCTCCACGCGTAAAGTCATTGATTTCATGCAAGATACATTGTGTACATGTAATTCTTGATTACAGCTGCCAAGAATCTTATGTTGTCTTTTTCATTCATTGTTTTAGGTTAGGTAGTAAGGGCTATCATCGAACCGATTTTAGCGTCAATTGAAACTAAGTCCCTTCTTTAGGTGATTTTAAGGGCGCACTCTCATATCGGCTAGTGCATTTAGAGCAGTTTTAAATACCAAATAACCATCAAAACAAATTTTTTTTAAAAATAAAGCTTACTCAAATCCGCAATGTAGAAATACAATTCTTTAACGTATAATACCCTTTTAATTTCTTTTTCTGGTAAACTTTAAAAACTTCGTTAACAAAATAAAGTTTAATAATGCTCCTTTTACATGAGTCCTAGTCTTGCGCACCGGTCCATTTCGTCACTTCGCTTGTGTGATTTGCACTTCTGATTGGTTCCATCCAAACCAACGAAACTAACTGAGAAAAGACAATAAATAAATAACAAAAGTAACTAAATCAATATTGAATAAATATAAGCGCGTGTGAGTGGCAACAATAAGAAAAACACAACCCTAATCAACTCAGAATTTGGTACAACGGGTTAAATTAGAGTGTGTCATCGTGGGACAATAACCATTCGAAGAAGAATAAGTAACTCAAACGACACTAAATAAATGGTTAAAAATGTCAAACTTTTCAAACTGTAGGGAGAAGGGTGCAACCCAACAAGTTATCCTAGATATAGATTAACCTGATTGTGCATGCCACATCTTCACACAAATGACTAGTTTTATAGCTTAGAATCACATGGAGCAATATCTCGAGAAATTAAAGAGAAAACAATATGTTAGTTTTAAGGTGTGTTTGACAACGTACATTGTAGTTTTTAATTTTAGTTTTCTAAAAAATAAAAACCAAAATTAATTGTGACTTTTGTTTTGAAAAAAAAAAGAGTACATGTTTCATATATCAGTTTTGGTTTTTCCAGTTTTGTTTCTTTTAAAAAAGATTTTAGTTTCCTTTATGTTCCTTCTTCCCCAAAATACCAATTTCCATTACCACTAACCAACATTATCACGCCACAATGTCACCGCTGCTCATGGCCAATAATCACCACCATCACAACCAATCACCAAAATCACGACAGAGTTACTGCTGCCTAAAAACCAGATTTGATCGATGGTAGTGACGAGAGACAATGTTGATGGTAGTGGCGATTTCAACAGTGGGTGGGTGGGAGTAGTGAAATCAATGGCGTCGACCTTGATAGATGGTAGTTGTGATGTTATCCAATTGCGGTGTTGTCCGATTATGATGTTGTCCGACGTTGATCAATCGTCGGCAGTTATGACAGTATACTTGGTAGTTAACATGGTGGTAGTGGTGGTGCTAGGTGGTTAAGATGGTGGTTGCAATTTTGTCCCTTTGGTTGATGTGATGCAATGGTGATGTAGATTCGTGCATTGGTGATGGCGGTGGGATGGGGTGGCGCCGTGAGGCAGATCTACTGGTGGTAATGGCAGGATCGTGGATGCAATGTAAGAGCTCTGTTGGTGTGGCAGCGGTAGGGTGATGACAGCGGGGCAGATATGTGGTGGTGGGCAATGGGGTGACGAAGGCGGGGTGGTTAGGGCTGTGACCGGGTGGTACAGTGGTTGTTTATCGGTGGTAGTGACGATGAGGGCTTAGAAGGTAACTAGTGGTAGTAGTGAAAGTGATGAAATGAAATGAGTTTTTTAAAATGTGGATAGAAAATTGCTTTTAATGAAGTTTGATGGTTAAATCTCAAAATAAAAATTAAAACTGAAAACGCAAAACTCAAAAAATGAAGCTTTCAAAAACAGTCCCGTTTTTAAAACTGGTTCTCAAATTTGAAGGAAAAAAATAAAAATTGTCTGTCAAACAGTTTATAAAACTGGAGAAAAAACTGAAAACAAAAACTCTGTCAAACATTAACTAAATACAGTGAAGGATTCTGTGGTCAATGCCAGATATATTGATATTATCCCCACACAACTAAACAGTCAAGTTTGCTTAGGCCATACTTTTTCGTCACCCTTCTTTTAGCATGGTTAAGTTGTGTTCCCCTGTCACCTAGGCCTTAGGTTGAAAGTAAACAGAAGAGAAGCTCATGCATGTTAAGTTATCACTTCACTTTCTAATTGTGTATAAAATCGCATGGTTTGGGGCACTTTGCACGAAACATCTTATATTTTTAGTACCCACCACCTTGAACTTCTATTAGTACTCCAATCACCAATTCATGAAAAAACTTGGATGTTTGCCGAATTTTTAAAGGTAGTATGGGAGTTCGTCTTCTTTCCCTAACCTAACTCACAATTTTTCCCCCAACTATCAGCCACCCTCTTTCTCCCATACCTAACCACCACCACATCTCTACCACCTTACTGTCACCACTTTCCATCTAACCACCCTATTTTCGTTGCCTCTTTCCTCCGCATAATCTTGAATATCCTTGACCACTCTATTCAAGAAATAATGGAGGAATATGATAAATTTCATTCACCATTCAGGCCAACACATGTAAAACATTATCATGGTCTTTGGGGATTTCAATGCGAAGCCTCTTAAAGAACAATAACCATCTACATGTGGGTTGAGTTATTACAATGGCTTAACTTTTGGGGATCCAGGGTTTGTTCTGTTTTATGGCTTACTTAATTGAATAGATGGAAGCGAGAGGAGAAGATGAGGCTGCCACGTAGGCTTTTACTGTAAAATTTTGAAATTGTCCTTCAAGATCAAACAGATATTTAGAAAACTCAAGCTTTGTTTTTTGTCAATCGGTGTCTGAGGCACAAAACTAAAGTATGGGGTGGTGGAAAAAGAAAGCTCATGATGTTTTGTTCAAACGGGTCCAAAATATGAGATACTAGTGATATTATGTTGTAATTGGGTCTTTTCTTGTGATTACTATCTAAGCTCAAGCATAAAAGTAATATCATCCTTGAGTTATCAAATAATGGACTCAACAATGTGTATCATGCTTAAGATCCCTCTTCACATGCAAGCTCACGATTGCACGGGAAGACAAATCTAAGAGAAACAAACGAAGGTGTAACATTACTAAGTGGACAAGCAAACAAGTGCAAATTGTTTTATCCTAAAAAAGGACCAAATATGCAAGTAGAAAGAATCGATTCTAAGACCTTGTGTAATATTCCACATTAGATGTGAAAGATTTTGTGAATGATCTTATAAGAACATGCCGCCTCTTTCGAGTGAGGCATTGCCTAGTGAAGCCATGGGTCTGGTCGTTACATCTTGCATAAAGAGAGTTCTAATATCATAGTAAGTTACTATATATTACAAAACTATGAGCTATTAAAAAATGTATATCATGTTACAATAGATGGAGTCAAAATATATCAAACTTTGAATGTCTTTGATGCTTGGAAAAACTTTAGGTCGTCTAGAACTAATGGTCTCAACCATCCAGTACAACTGAAAAATTTATAAATTAATCTCATTCCTCATTCGATTTTGCTTTTGTCACGTCAATTTCTTAATTCAATGGTATTGGGATCGAGTGGTAACCACAAACGAGTTGCTTTTGGGAACATCATTACCAGCTGCAACGAAGCTAAGTAATTTTGGTTTCTGTTCAACTTTATTGCATAAATGTTGATGTGAACCTACTAGCTTGACTTGACCAACAAGTTTGACAAGCTTGATACTACACCAATCTGGTACAAACCAAGGGAAAACTGCATGTGTCACACTGACGAGACAAATAGTAATTCCGACAGAGCATATCTTAACAATATTCTTTTTTTCTTTTGTCAAAGTCTTTTGTATTTCATTCAAAAGAATATAGTTGTTCACTTTTTTTACAAATCAATGCTATGCTACCTCTGTTTATGTACAAGTAGCTTTACACTAGTTACACACAAAGACCAAGCTATCACTGTGACTTTCTAACAATTTCATCCCCCATGCACAAGTCATAGCCCTATTGATTTCTTTCAATGTTGGAAGATTCTATCATAAATTCCCCATTCTGTGCATAGCTTTCTATTTCCAGCAGTTGGTAAGATGTTCCTCCAGCTACTTATTCTTCATTTGATCCAGTGTTGGAACACTTGACAGCAACCCTCTTGACTTGTTTTCATGTGATAAAAAATTCTCACATTTCTTTCCTGCCACACCCCATAATTAACTGCTGTAATAGCTAGTTTTTGGACTCTTGACTTAAAGCTTTTCCCTCTGATATGCCTGCTGCATAATCTAGAAATTGCTCCCAATTGGTCAAAGGTATTTGCATATCTAGTTTAGTTAGGATTGTACCCCACACTGCTATAGCATATGGACATTGAATGAAAAGATGCTCCTCAGTCTCTTGCTGATTGGAGCATAGCTCACAGTTATCTTCCTGCAACATATTCCATTGCTTCAACTTATCTTTGGTTCTCAATCCATTCTTACATAGCATCCACATGATCATGGAGCACCTAGGGATGTTACCAGGGAACCACATAATCTTCCACCATTTCACTCTGTTTGCTTTATTCCTTAGCTGATTCCAAGCAGATTTGATGGTAAACTTCCCATTAGGATGTAGATCCCAAGTTATTTCATCTTTACTATCAAGGCTAGGAGTTGGCATAGAAGTGATGATGCTATTTGCCTCCCTTAAAGCTAAGGACCTTGTTGCAAACAAAACCCAATTTTGATTCACAAGAACTTGTGCAACTTTTGCATTCACCCCAAGTCCAAAATCATATGCAATTCTCAGCCCATATTTCTGAGTCAATGTCCCACAAGGTAATCATTTATCCTTCCATAGTCAGATTTCTTCGCCATTCCCCACTTAATATGTACAGAGCTGTTGTACTGTCTTCCTTAGCTTTAATAACTTTCTCCAAGTCCATGATAATGTGACAGGTGCTTGAAAGGTCCACAAGTGCTTGCCCTTTATAATATAACTGTGGCACCACTTGACCCACAAAGAGTCCTTTTTATTGGCTAAATCCCACAAATGCTTATAAAATGGGCTCTATTCCATTCCTCAAGTCTTTAAATTCTCAGACCTCTTTCACATTTAGGTACACAAACCTCTTTCAAAGATACTTTAGCCCCTGTACACTTCACATCCTTACCATGCCAAATGAAGGCTCAAATTTTACTTTCCATAACCTTGATTATCTTCTTAGGCAAAAGAAATATGCTACACCAATATACTTGCATACTCACTAATACTGAGGTAGCTAATTGCACCCTACCTGCATAAGATAAGTATTTAGAGGCCCAACTTGTGATCTTTTGTGTTAATCTCTCAATTAGGACCGTGCAATCCCTTTATTGAAGTTTGGTGGAGATTAGGGGTACCCTAAGTATGTCACAGGGAGTTTACCAGCTGAGATTCCAATGATGTTTGCTAGTTCTTCAATGCTTCTCTCATCAATACCAGCCATATACATTGAGCTCTTATTCAGATTAGGAGCCAATCTTGATAAATCCTCAAATTCCTGTAAAGCTTGCTTTATCAGTGTCAATGAATTGCTATCAGTCCTTGCCAATAAAAATAAGTCATCAGCAAAACAAAGATGACTTATTTTTAATGTTTGACATTTTGGGTGATACTTGAATGTTTCTTGACTAGCATAGAAGTCCATAATCATGCAAACCCCTCCATAGCCAACAAGAACAGGTAAGGCGAGATGGGATCACCTTGCCTGAGTCATTTTCTACATCCAAAGTAGCCATCCATGCCACCATTCATGTTTATTTAGAATCTAGCTGTGGTGATACATTTCATAATCCAATCTAGCTGTGGTGATACATTTCATAATCCAATAAGTAAACTGCCTTGGGAAATGCATAACTTCCATAATCTTTTGAAAGAAATCCCACCCCACTGAGTCATAGGCCTTTTGGAGGTCGACTTTGAGAACACACCTCGGCTACCCTCCTTCTTTGTGATAATTCTTGACTAGTTCTTGCATTAATAGGATGTTATCTGCAATATTTCTGTTTTCTACAAAAGCAGATTGCCTTGCACTGATGAACTGTGGTAGTACCTTCTTAAGTCTAGTACATAACACTTTGGAGATACACTTGTAGATCACATTACATCAGGCAATAGGCCTGAAGTCCTTCATAGTGCTAGGACATGGAATTTTAGGTATTAGAGTCAGTGCAGTGTTGTTGAAGAGCTGCACTCCTTTGGATTTTCCAAAATATTCGTTAATTGCTGCCAGCACATCCTTTTTTAACATCTCCCAGTTTTGCTGATAAAATTCTGATGTAAAACCATCAGGACCTAGTGCCTTGTTAGTTTTCAATGAGAACATGGCAGCTTTATATTTCTTGTTCACTGGCAGGTTCACTTAGTAAGCCTTGTTCCTAACTAGGTAGTCTTTTGTGCATCACTTCCCTTAGCCTCTCCAAGGTATGCTGGTTCATAGGTCCTGCAGCTCCTAGGAAATTTTAAAAGTGATCAACAGCTACCTTATGTATTTCTTTAGGCCCCTCTACTAGCTCCCCATGTTCCTTCTTGATAGATAGGATTTTATTATGAGACCTATGCACCTGCATTTTCTTATGAAAATAAGTATTGTTCCCATCGCCAAGTTTAATCTCCTTAATCCTTACTTTTTGAAAATAAAAAGCCTCATCAGCTTGTGCTAATTCATAATACTGCCTTTGTATCTCCTTTTCCATGAGGATTTGAGAGAAATCTTGATTCTGCATGATGGCCTTCTGGACTTCTTGTAGCTCTTTGAATTTGTCTGCTGTTCTACTTGAAATGGGCCTATAACATTCCTTGTTCAACTATTTAAGCTCAGGCTTAAGTAGTTTCAATTTTGCATTCAACCTATGACCTGCATCCCCCTTCACCTATGTTCCCCATATTTTCCTTACAATCTCCTTAAATTTTCCATTATTCATCCAGAAGTTAAAAAATTTGAAAGGCCTTCTGACTTGTACTTGGTCCATCTCTATGTGTATAGTCAGCAATGCATGATCCGAGATGCCTGGCACATGTACATGAACTTGTGTGTTAGGATAGGTGTCCATCCACCCACTGTTCTGTAAAGCTCTATCCAATCTTCCCATAATCAGCTCATTTTTTCTTTTATACTCCATGTGTATAGCATTCCTCTCGTGTTCATGTCCTCAAGTTGACAATTATATTGACATTGATTGAATTCAAACACATCCCTTCTATGTATGTCTATCCCTCCTTCTCTCTCATGGGCATACCTTACCACATTAAAGTCTCCATACACCATTCAGGGCTCATTCCCTATGTAGCTTAACAATATTTGTGGTTAGATGACTCTTAATTCTGCAATGCTTGTTGTGTCTCGCTCATATTGCGTGATTTTAGTAATCATAGATCATCCAAAATACATGACCAAATAGGATAACAAGCTACATACCAAATTCAATTGCTTTTAGAGTAGAAGGTAGGCAACCATCGACTGTGGTCCATCATAGGCAACTGTATTATACTAGCAATGTGTATGTATGTGTATCCCCATAATTTAACATGACTTTTTGTGTGCTTCCAGGAGGGTGTGTAATGTCCAGATTCTAATAACTATTTAAATCATGTATTGACACATATATTTGAGTTGACTGCACGTATGTATGTTATGTATACCACCATATAATTGAATCATGTTTTTTTATGTTATTGGGATTGCTAGAAGATGCCTACGAACCTCATCGGAGTGAGAACTATCGCTATATACTATAGCGACTTTCATTTAATAATATTAAAAATATGTTATTAAAAATTGTCGTTAAAAATTTTAATAAAAAAATGAATAAGTATGCCTAACAATGACGAATAGTCCCTATATGAAAATTCGTGGGCATCTTCCTAGAATGTGAATAACAGCTAAATTTATCTCAATTAAAATCTGTTCGCCTATCTCATAACAAAGAATAGAAACAAAGTGGATTTGCTACAAGGTAGTGCGATTGGTGCCCATGAAGCTGAACACTCATAAGCAGCAGAGTGAACTTCCCACTGACAACCGTTACAAATTAGGAACCTACAATAATATAAAGAAGAAACCAACTTGCATCGAACACGGCTCCTTATTTCGCTTTAAGAAAGCGAAGTCTACGAAAATTACCAACAAAGCCGTCATTACATACTAACATTCGTGTAATAATAAATAAAAAATTAAAAAAAATTATGATTATTAATTGTCGCTACACGGTGTACACTCTTAATTATAACAGCATAAATGAAGAAATAAATAATGTTTTAGACAGCAAGAAGAATCCATGACGCTTGCCTCACGATCAGAATTGCATTAGTTTCTTGTGCGATGAAGTGGACTGGAATTGACCTTGCCTATTGTTTCATCATCTGTAAATCCATGTCCCTTTCCTCCTTCACCTGGACCAGAGTTGATCTCCCCTAGACTGTTGGCATCAGTAAGCCAATGTCCCTTTCCTCCTTCACTTCGACCAGCGTTGACCTCCCCAAGAGTGTTGGCACCATTAAGCCAATGTCCCTTCCCTCCTTCACTTGGACCAGAGTTTATCTCCACCGAAGTCTTAGCATTAGTATTAGTACCGGCGAACTCGTAGCCATTTCCACCGGGAGATGGAACGTCGTATCCATCTTCTTCTCGACTAGGAGCAGAGTAGTCTCCCAACGTTTTAGCATCGACAAACTCGTGGCCCTCTCCTCCAGAACTTGGACCAGCATAGACGCTACCAAGGGCTTCATCACTGGTAGATTCATGGCCCTTTCCACCGGGGCTCGGACCAGCGTTAATGCTAACAAGAGTGTTACCATTGGTAAATTCATGGCCCTTTCCACCGGGGCTCGGACCGGTGTTAATGCTACCGAGAGTGTTAGCATTGGTAAATTCATGGCCCTTTCCTCCGGGGCTTGGACCGGCGTTAATGCTACCAAGAGTGTTAGCATTGCTAAGTTCATGGCCCTTTCCTCCGGGGCTTGGACCGGCGTTAATGCTACCAAGAGTGTTAGCATTGCTAAGTTCATGGCCCTTTCCTCCGGGGCTTGGACCGGCGTTAATGCTACCAAGGGTCTTAGCCCTAGTAAATTCATGTCCCTCTCCTCCGCCGCTTGGACCTCCGCTACTTTTAATAGTTGAGATATATAACCCATCAACGATATTCACAATTGCTTTGTCCATCAAGTTAACAGTATCGCGAGAATTGAGAGGGCGAGTGTCCGTAAAAAGACAGAAGGACATTAGAAGAACGAGGAGCATCATCACACGACCAAAACCTCGAGACATTGCTTCGACTTTTGGAATCTGGTGAACCGGGAAAAGCTTGAAGATGATTTCGCTTGTATCTAGTTTGATGGAATCTGTGTGTTGAACGATAGAGGTTTAGGTTGATATTGCTTGTATTTATAGTGCATGCATGCAATGCAAGTACGCATGGAAATCAAAGGTGATGCTAGGCTGATTAGGAGTCTGTAGGGTGGAAACTTCCCCATTAGAACACGTGGGTGTGTGTTTTGAAAGTTCTTCTGATGTGCTGCCTAGTTCATGACACCACCCATTACAACATAAAACACCTAACTTGGACTCCAAGGTTTTTATGTAATTTACCTAAATCTGCAGGTGAGAGGAGGAAATATACTTTATAACAACGGTAATTAAAGTTGAGTGAATGATTATTCTGGAAGAGGTCAGTTGAGATTATGTTGTAAATTTGTTCGGCTAAAGAAATTAGTCTAACCTGATGTCCCTGGCAAGATTCATCGCTAAAGTTATTGTTGGCCGCTATTAACCTCTTTTAGTGACGAATCGGAGAAAAGCGGTGAAAACATACATAACACTGAATTACAAAACAAATAATCCCTTCACTTTCTAGGGTCCTCCATAAAAAACAATGAGCACTTGCCTGTAAAAATAACTAAGTAAAGAGGCAATACTGGGGGCAATCAGAATTATAAAATGAACTTAATAAGCATCATTGCATAGTTTGTACTCACGATAGCGCGATGTCATCAGTGATGAGGTCCACCACCAAGCTTAATTGTCAAACGAATTGAAGTTCATAGAGCCTTATTTAAGAAACTTTTGTGCCTGTCCATTTTTTATTTGCTTTCCTTTTGACCTGGTCTCTGCTACTCTGTTAGGCCAGCTTTAGTCATTGACCAGCATGTGCAGTTGAGTAGAAAGGCAGGTGACCACTGACCATGGCAGGATGACGAAGGACATTAAATGACTAACGAGGAGCTTAAGACTAAATATAAAGTTTTTGATCTTAGTCTTAAAAGTTAATTCTCAAATTAAATTGCACGGGGATCGTTCATATATATATAGCAACGGGTGCAGTTTGATATTCCATTTTACAAAATTTGAACTGTTTTAAAGGTTACAGTATCATCTTCTTTTTTTTTTTGGTGGTAAAACTACGTAGAAATTACTAGACATGCTTAGATAATGTAAAAATAAGCCAAAATTAAAAAGTGTGAGAAATCTTTGTCTTAGAAAATGCTAAGCAAAAGTTACTCGGCATGTTTCAAACAAGATAGAAACAAAAGTATGGCCTCATTCATACATTCAACTATTATCTTCAAAGATTCAAAATAGTGGAAAAGACTCCCCTTTCAAGAACTGCAACACATTGGACCAAAATAAGGCACCTTGTATCTTCAAATCTTTATTGATCAGTCCTTTGTTTTCCCTTTTTCCCTTATTGTTATCAAAGCCGCTCAATTTCCATGTCCATACGACGGACTATTGCCCAAATAGGTCTAAAGTAGTCTAGAAGTTCCAAATACAAAATATTCAAGTTGTGAATTAAGTTGGATTTTCCTGCTTGTCTAACACTTGGAAGAGTAGTTAAAGTGGTCAAAGGTGTGCTTTGTTGGTCTTAACTCTTAAGGAAATGTAGTTCATTTGTATGAATACTTATTGCACAGTCGTTGGTCCCGATTATTTAAGATGGAACTAGGGAGAAATAATGCAATAGAAAGATGGACTATATATTCTAGGTTTTGGGACAATTTGTCCAAGCTATCAACTTTGCGAATTTTTGGGTTCCTGATCACTTCCGCATGTCACATATGGCAGCATCTTCCTTCTTGGCTATTCGTCTCTTTTCTTTTATGAAAATAATAAAACATTTCTTGCATATGGAGTAGTGAAAATGATTAATAAAATACGGGAAAAGGAAAAAAAAAGGAAATATTTTGACAGCTTTTTCGGAAATTAATACATCATTTTACAACATATATCATTTTGAATCAAACGAAATGGGCCTAAATATACTAATGGGGGCCGAATAGCCTTTTTTTTTTTCTAATCTAAGGGGCCTAAATATACCAACCTGGGCAGAATAGCCTTATTTGTGTTCAATTTAAACCTTTTTCCTTTTCTTCCTATGTTCGTGACACTTCTTGGTAGGATTTATCCATTTTATCAGAAGTGTATGTTTTATGTGTCTTGTAAAAAAATTTATTGTCAAAATTGTGATGGTGGTGGCGAGAAAGCTGTTGTTGATGGTCGTGGTGGTGGTGCGTGAACATGTACGGTTGGCTGTTCAAGTGGGGGCGACAGGAGCTGACATGGAGGTCATAGTGGCAGTTGTACTGTGGTGGATAAGGAGATGGGTTTGGCAAATGTGGAGGTGGTGGTAGCGGCAATGGTGGAGGTGGTGGCAAGGGCGGAGCTACACTGTGACGAGGGGGCTAATGTACCCCCTCAACTTTTGAAAAAAAAATTATTTCAAAAATCACAGGGTCTACTACTCTGCTCTCTCTCTCTCTCTCTCTTTCTCCCCCCTCTGTGCGACATCTCTCTCTCTCCTCTGTGCGACAGCTCACAACCACTGACCCTCACAGTTAGCCATGGTCACGGGCTCCCCAATTCAGGCCATTCGGCCACTCCGGCAAGCAAATCGCAGAAAGACGATGGCAGAGCAGACACGGACCACAGCACCGCCCCCAACGCCAACGATCTAATTGAGCTTAATCTCTCTCTCTCTCTCTCTCTCTCTCTCTCTCTCTCTCTCTCTCTGTGGATTATGGTAGCAGCGGCCATGAGTCCCACGACCACGAAGGCACGGTGCACGAACGATCTAGGGTTCCGAGTTCTGACAAAGCCCATCGGCGGGAGGCGACTCGTCTTTACTCTTTAGGGACCTCCCCTTTCTGGCCTTCCCCAACCCGTCAGGCCCCAGCTCCTTACCAAAGTCTCTGTTCCCCTTTCCGCTCATATGAATTCATCTCTCTCGGATCTGCTTGACCGGACTCGGCATTCAAGTTCAGCCCGAACATCCTTCAGGATCAAGCTCATTCACGTATATCAGTATGTTGTGATTCTTGATGTTGTGAAGAAATTTCTTCTTCTTCTTTTTTTCCATTTGCTTTATATATTTCGAGTCTTTACTTGTCGTAAACAATCTGGATTATGAGGAAAATGAGGCCAATTTGGTTGTTTGCTGATAAACTAAAATTCTTGAGGGGGTGTTTGGTTTCTTGGAAAAATTTCACGGGAAGGAATTGGAATTTTGGGATTGGGTTTTGTTCGGTTATTTGATTTGTAAATGTGGTGGTGTGTTTTTTATTTTTCCGGATCAATTGATTTTTGGGCATTGTGAGGGTTATTGTTCTTCCTCTAGTTTCTATTGAAAGACATTTATTTTTATTGGAACTGCTTATTTGCTTATGTGTGCTAATATCTTGAGGAAACAGACAGGAAAAAATATTTGATTTTGTGAAATTAGTTGAATATTTGTCAGACATTGATAATGATTGTACATTTGTACTTATTATTATGTTTGAACCAAATTGAGAGGGACACGACAGAGACGGCGTGAGAGGGATACGGAGAGTCCGACATATCTTGTGTATCTGGTCTGGGCATGGCGGGTATGGAGCTTGGATCTTGAGATGGGCAGCGCAAGGGATGTTGTGAGAGAGAGAGAGAGATGGTTTTTCGATTGGAATTGCAGAGAGAGAGAGAGAGAGAGTTTTCTAATGCGTTGAGGAGAGTTCAAAAAAATGGGGCACAATTGAATGGGTGTAACTTTTCTCTAACATAGCATCCAGAAAAGCTGAAAACACCTCGAGGTGTTTTCAGCTTTTTCGGCACTCTTTGAGTATGTGTATTCAAAACAATTACAAAAAATAATAAAAAGTATTCTGAAAAAAGCATTTTTTTCACCATTATTGAAAAAATGGAAAACAAAATTCCTAAACATACAGGCCCTTGAGTTCTTAGTTTCTAATACTTGAATTTCAAGGGGTTTAACAATAGCTAATAACTGTGGCTCGAGTTTGTGTTAAACCGAAGGGTGTGGGTTTAATTGTGAGTAGCATGAGTTTTTTCTGATACCAAGTTGAAATCGTGCCAATTTTGAGGTGGATAGGATACATGAAATGCATATAGTAACTTTATGTGTAGCTTGCTTAATTAGCTACAAAATTAGCCACAAGTCTTTAATGGCTCTCACCTTTTATATGTTTTTTAAGTACACTTAAATTTTGTGTATTTTTTTACTTATACAAATTAATAAATTTGATATAATTTTTGCACCCCTCAACAAAAATCCTGGCTCTGCCACTGGGTGGTGGTGTCCTCATGTTGGTAATGGTGTTGGTGGTGGCCATGATGATGTGGTGGTGGTGTTGCCCCAGGCTCGTCGTGGTAATTGTGGTGGTGACTCTCTGGTGTGGTGGATGTGAAAACGTACAGCATGGGATCATAAATTGTGAGGCTAAGATCTTCACCTCAAGGATGAAAATCGAGGATAAATAATAGCAAATTCAGTAATACCGTGGGCTCATAAGATTCAAAGAACAGCACCAAAGCCCACAAAAATCACACACCCAAACAGGTAAAAGTACAGCCCAACCGGACTCCTCGCATCATCCAATAAACATATTCAAAGAACCCAACCAACATTACTAGCGAAACACGCGCGACAAAGGGCACGTAGCCACAACGCACCACCGTTATTGCCATAAGATCCGTCCAAACCAGCGCCATTGCAGCAAAATACTTGCGCACAAAACCGCCTCTCACCCCGTCACAAAAAACCAAGGCCACCCCACCCAACCATGCCAACACAGGAGAACACAAACCCCATCGCGCGACACCAACAAACAGCCAAGCACTAAACACGTCCAAAAACAAAGAGGGCACCAAGCTATGGGGAAAGGGAGAGGGAAAAATTCCAACTTGAAACTACACCACACCCTCTCCACATGCCTATAACCACGCATGGAACACAACCAAAAGAAGAGGGAGCATTGAGCTGGGGGGAGGGGGACGGACGTCCCTTAGCTTGAAACTACACCTCTTCACACGGCCTCACTACCCACCAAGCGCCCTCAGGCACGCCACCATGTCCACCAACCACACCTGGATGGCTGGATGAAACACATGGAAAAGGCCCTTGAGATTTGAAGTTATGTGATAAATTTACTGTACAAGTTCGTTTTATGCAGAGTGAACCTTCGCTTTTGGTCGTGCAATGAATGTGCAACTAAATTTTTTTATATAAACTTGTTCTACACTGTGTTCATACCTATTCTGGTCGCACCCCAGGACCCGCTAAGGGACCCACTTTGCACGACACATCACCCAGTCAGCGGTCAACTTTTCAACGCTCGAGAGCCGGTCAAAGCAACGCATGCTCAAGTCACGTGAACCGCTCGTGAAGCGACCTCGGCGTGCCTTCCACCTTGGGGGTCGGCCACCTCAAGGGGTCGGCCTCCCTTGGGGGGTCGGCCACCTGCCTTGACGACCGACGGCCGTCACCTTTGACCGTGCTCCGTTGTCACGACGACCGTCACTCGCGGCCGCGCTCCGTCGTAGTCGCGACGACCGTCGCTCTCGGCCGTGCTCCTTCGTCGCGATGACCGTCGCTCGTAGTCTCGACGACCGTCACTTGTGGCCGCTCTGTCGCCATGACAACCGTCGCTCACGGTCGCGCGCCATCCACGCAACGACCCTTGTTGCTCGGACGTCACTCTGCGACCCTCGTCGCCCGCACTCCACCGCGCCCATGCGCCACAATCATGTTATATGCTTACGGGATGGGCTCACAACCTGAAAGCCATCACCGGCACAATCACAGGGGGGCTTCGCTCCGTGCTGCGGCACGAGGACCCTTCGCAGCGGGATAGGCGACTCCTCCGGGACACTGTCTCCGCCAGGGTGCCTGCGTGACTGGCCTACGTGCTCTGGCACTGGGGGCTCGCGTCGGCACCGCTAAGGACTATGACCCCCGGGTCACTCCGAGATGGGAGCAGGTCTTCGGAAGGGCATCTTGCCTAGTCCACCTAGCAGCTAGGCGTCGGGTCTTCCCTACCGCTGCCAGGCCTGTGGGATTCAGTAAGGGCTTGGACTGGAGGCTGGGGCAACGGGCTACTCTGACCATGCTACCGCGGCATGATCAGTCTCCTCAGACAGGCAGAGAGACGTCGCAAGGGCAGGGCAGCACGAACTTAGGGACCGGCAGTCCCAACGGAGGATCAGTGCTTTGGCCCCCTGGCGACGTGTCGTTCCCAGGGGTGACACATGTCAACTTATGACACATGCACATTTTTGCCTATAAATAGTGGACTTTGGAGCTTTTTCAAAGATCTTTCTCTCATTTGGACTTTTCACTTTCTCTCTCTAAAAGACTTTCTCTCTGGAATTCTAGTGAGAGAAACACACTTGGACTCCCGTCTCCGGACTGTAGACTGTCGGTCCTGTTCGTCTCCGCCCTGCCTGCGCGGCGCTGCCAGCACTCACGACCTGTCTGGGGAGCCTTGCCCTCAGCCCTTACGCCGTCCTTACTGTCTCCCGCGTTGCCTACCTGGAAGCTGACTCAGACTGCATCCTTTGTGGCACCTCCACGTAGCATCGAACCACGCATCATCACACTGTAATTCTTAAGAAAAATGTTTATGTCTTAGCATTTCATTTAATTGAGCCACATAACAATTAGAGGCAATGATCAACAACTGACCCATCATCACCTCGAATGACCCAGTTTGCTACTCGGAGAAAGGAACCATCTTTTTTACAGAAGTTCTATTTATATCAAACAATGTGAATGTCGAGTTCCTGATCCGGTACCTGCAAGAATATCTTTAACATGCTCAATAAGACAGTACACATAAAGACAATACTAATTCACAAAAATAATTTTTTTAAGGCAATAACTCAAAATGACGTAGTGTGAATTATTTTTTGACAAAAAGATCACCAAAAGACTATTAATTATCCAAAGTGTCGTGTATATAATATTGGTAATCTAACCACGACTATATCCTCTTATAGCTACATTATAGGAATTTATTTTTATAGTATACAACACAATACTACATACTACTTCATCCGTCCCAAAAAATTGCACCAGTTTGATTTGCAGAAATTTTTAGGAGCTTGGTCATATTATTTGATTTTCTATCTTTGGCTTCATCTTAAGAACAACCAAAAGTACCCACCATCCTTGTTTCATTCTTTATCTGTATCTTTTTGACTCCCTCTGTATCTTCTTCTGGTTTTCTTCAATTCTTTTTTTTTTTTACTCTATTCATCTTCTTTTTGGTTTTGTATTTCCCAAATAAAATTCTCTTACATTATTCGAGCACAAAACAAAGAACATCAAGCAACCATTCCATTCTTGCTCCCAACAGAATCAAGTTATACATATCTGGATGTCGTTGCCATTTTTCTAGGCTACTGTACTCTTCGATACTTAAGTCCGAGCGCAACTATAGGATATGAACTCTGAAAAAGTAAAAGAAATTGTGTGTCTGTGTGTATCGTTATTTGCGTACTTGGGATAGTTCCCTTTATGTAGTTTTAGATAGGAGCTCGACGACTGGGCCTTGAGCCAGAGATGTTAGGATCACATCAAGATTTTTGAGAATTCTTTTCGAATAATAATTTCTAGTAAGGTAATTTGACCCAGTTTGACTGGGACTGCTGCATGACTCCTAATTATTGAGAGTTTAATATTTGACTTATATCAACATCGTAAGTGGATGCCTAGCTATGCCACCAAAATCATTGTCGAGATCAGCGTCCCTTTCACCGGCCATCAGATCACCCTCCGCAACTCCATTGACACTGCGCAAGGAGGCTCATGACCCTCGTACACTCACACGAATTTCTGGGTGGGATGGCTCGTTTGCTATGATCGTGGAGAGATTAGTTGGGTTTTTTTTGGCAAAACTCTGATTTATTATAGGGAGCGATCGTGATCCCGGGGAGGGGGGAAGAGAAACAAAAGGATAAATGAAAAAAAAATAACCTATCCAATGATAAATGTGCAAGTACGTCGAAAATTTATAACGAAAAATGAAAAGT
The DNA here is from genome assembly GCA_033070095.1 of Escallonia herrerae. Classification (NCBI taxonomy): domain Eukaryota; kingdom Viridiplantae; phylum Streptophyta; class Magnoliopsida; order Escalloniales; family Escalloniaceae; genus Escallonia; species Escallonia herrerae. Next base: position 129,914 of record JAVXUP010002272.1, read on the forward strand.
GAACAATAATTTAGAATAGTCAAAAAGGAAAATTGAGTGATCTTTTTATTTATTTTTTTTTGGGGGGGGGGGGGGGGATGGAAGGAGTATTATGATGGATAAGGTATGACTATGTTTAAGTACGTGCCAAACAATAGTTACGGTTGGAAATACAGCTGATTTCACCATATATACAAGGTTACGTTTGTCGCGCATGATTATTCAGTAGGATAAGACATGATAAGGGTGGATAAGGCCAAATAAGCTATACTGATGGATAAGGACAGATAAGCTACAAATCTTGTTCAGCTTTGGAACAAGTCCGAATTATAAGCCGTATAAGTCATAATATTGTTTTCTAATCAATTTACAATCGTAGAAAAAAAAAGACAAACATCACAAAATAACAATTCACATTTGAAGCAACCAGTGGTCTTGTGGTGGTAGAGGTGAGGATGGAGAAGATGGGTTGATGGAGGGAAGGATAGAGAAGATGGTGGAGCTGGCAGCATTGTGCTGACAGAGGTGGTGGCAAATGTGGATGCTCTTGTGGAAGATGAGGAGGCCGGCGGTGGAAGAACGGGTGGCGTTGTGGTTGAATATGGGATGCCGTTGTGGAAGATCGAGTGGCCAAGGGTGGAACATGGGGAAAGGGGCAGAACCAGGAATATTTTTCAGGGGGTGCAAAAATTATATGTTCGTTACCAAATTTTTTATTAAAATAATATTAAAAACAAAGTGCACTTATAAAGCATACAAAAAGTATTATTAAGTTTCACGAGAGTCATTAAAGACTCTTTACAAGTACAACACAAAAAAGTTGAAGACTGTAGAATACTATCTTGATAAAGCATACAAAAAGTATTATTCGAACTTTATCTCGAATATTGGGACTATAATTCATAATATTCGGACGTAAGTCAGGATCCGTAATAATCTCATCAGAGTTGAACTCATAACGAATTCTACTTGAACGCCCGAAATTAACATCTCGATGCACAAATGTCGCCTTGTCCATTACTGTTAAAGTTAAAGACTGTAGAATACTATCTTGATTAGGCTGCGAGGATTCTGCTAATTTCCCTAGCTTTTTAAAAAACTTGTCCATTCTGAAAAAAAAAAAAAACACACACACACACACCTTGGAATAAAATCTCAATATCTCAACACAAATTCACATAGTTAAATAATTGTACATATTATTATATTAGCATATTACACTAAATTTAACATATTAAACTAAAATATAAATGTTAACATATTATCATATTAAACTAAAATTAAATCATTACCTCAGAGAGTAACAACAGCTGATGATGAGTTATGATAAGCAGTTGAAGCCACCAATGCGGGTGTTGGTCTAAACTTCCAGGTGCCTGCATTAATTTGATAAAAAGAGAGGAAAAAATGAGAATGAGAAATTAAAATATTTTCATTGCCTTAATATTTCACTTTTGTTACCAACATTATTACTATTTTTTCCTTAATTAGTAATTGTGCTTGTACAATTCTACAAAATTGACACCAAATAATAAGGTTCTTATTTAGAGTTATTTTTTAATGTGAACTCAGTCAAGCCAAGGTGACTAAAAATGAAGCTCATATTTAATTCTTGTTTAGGATTTTTATAAGGTTTCATCTTCTTCGTATAGTGTTCAGAACAAAGTTTAACAAATAACAATTATATCTAAACCTTTTAAGGATTAAGGTGGCCAAAATTCACATAAAATTGTCATTGGTTATTTGGTTAGACATAAGACATCAATGATCAATATAACTATATAAGGTATTCTAGACATTTAGTATAAAATGAAATAAGTTATTTTCTTTGTTTCTTTATTTATTTTGCATAATTGTACAAATTATTAGAATTTAGAAGCAGACAAGCTACAAGCAGAGAAGCGGTATTTTGCAGCATTGACCATTGTACAAAATTTTAGATCAAAAGCAAGAAAGAAATGATAAAAGTTGAAGAGCCTCACACTATTTTTTGTCACTAAATGTCCAGTGACTCAGTGAAGCAGTAGAAGCTGGAAGGGGCCGAAGGGCTTAAGGCAATAACGCAGACACACTTATACAGTTATACTAGAAAATTTTGCAGCAGTGAGCAGTCAACACTCAGCAGAGCAGCCAGCACTCAACAGTCGGCACTCCCAGGCCCCAGCAGGCAGGCGACAGCAGCCGGCGTCAGCGTCGATGCGGGACTCGCGGGACTGCGGGAGGTCGTCGGCGGTCAAGTTGACAAGATCTCAGATCTAGTTCGTCAAGGGTGATTGGACTGACTAATGACTGCCGACTGGTTCTTCAAGTCTTCAAGAGGTCGTCGGCGCCTCGGCTGCCAAGCTCTCAGATCTGGTCGTCCAGTCACGGGCTCACGGCGTCATAGCCGTCACTCCGTCGTCCTTCGTCGTCGTCGAAGCTACTGTCTGAAGGAGTGAAGGACTGAAGGTCAAGGTGGGTGGGATCTGGTCGCCGGTCGGTTCACTGTCCACCGGTCGCCGATGAGACCGGGAGAGAGAGAGAGAGTCGATTGTGGGTCCCTCGGGTCTCGGGGAACGGGGTATCAGGGATTAGGGAACGGGTCTCGGGGAACGGGATCTCGGGAACGAGGTCAGTGCGATTCTCAAAAAAAATTATTTTTTTTCCGAGAAGTGAGGGGGTGCTTCAGCCCCCCTTGTCGCAACGTGCGTCCACCCCTGCATAGGGAGGCCGCCTGCACCTGTGGCAATGGTGAGAGGCAAGAAAGAGGAAGAATACCGAATAATCCCATGTGAAAAGGATTAGTTCAACTCCCCCCAACCTCCTCCTTCCCAAAAAAATACATAATTGTCCCACTCCAGTGAGATAAAACAAGTCTGACAAATCTTTTATCCCACTCCAGTGTGATACATAATTATCCCACTCCGGTGAGAAAAAACAAGTCTGACAAATATTTTGTTCTTCCTTCATGTGCACAACAAAGACCTATTTTTTTTTTAATCCTAACTAAATTTTTATCCCGCGTGCCAAACACAACGCTAGGGTTTATACCAAATCCAAATTCAGAAGAAGTTGGTTAGCCATGGTGGAACAATGTTCGACGCCACACACCACAAAGTCCATGTAAGTCTGAACACAAAGCCCTCCTACATTGCATCCCTCCTGCCCTCTCGACAATGAATAGGACACCTTGGTCTTCTCTGCAGAATTCTTGGCTCTTTTTACAGATCCAAACAAGACCAGACCAGACCAAACCAAACACACCCATTTCCATCTCTGCGTCTCCCTCTCCGTCTCTTCAATGAAGCCACAACAAGTGCCCCTCTCCCTCTCTTCAATGAAGCCACAACAAGTGCCAGAAACGCGTGGGCAATCACAAAACATTCATCACATCTCCACTACCACTCAACTTCTGTCCCTTCTGTTTGTACTGCCTCAGCCATGGCGTCCACTGCTCACTTAACATTCCCCACCCATCACCCATCACCCACCAACCTCAACCTCCCCGTCTTATCCGGAGACTCCAAATTTGGGGAAAAATATTTCTACAATGAAACAGCTGAAATTCTTAACAAACTCACTTTAGGGTAAGCTCTTAATCACAATAATAATTAGTAGCAGTACATGATCGAATTACCAATAATCTCATCTTTACAACCACGCTTAGTAGATCTAAGATCCGATAACTCGTACAAACTTAGAACCCAACAATCGAGGAATTAAAAGGAGAACTACGGCAAACTTGGGATCCGATTAACAAATTCATTTGGCTCGCTTACTGAAATTCATCTTCTCGTAGTAACGGATCGACAGAAGCGACAACGACAGGTTCACCTCATCCTTCCCCCACCGGGTCTTCGCCGGGGTGGACTTCGCCGGAGCCACCGGAGGCGCAGGCAGGCACGGCCAGGCCGATGCGGAGCCGATCGGCACAGCGGCGGAGGAGGAGGAGTAGGAAGAGGACGGCTGCGGCTTGAAGAGTGGCCAGAGGTAGAGCGAGTGGAGCCGACGGAAGCCGCCGAGGGCGAGGACCACGGAGCGGAGCTGCTGGATGCCGCAGCCGATGTTGGCCGACTGCCTCGTGCAGATCAGCTCCCAGAGCCGCTCGTCCCGCGCCGTCGCGTGCCACCGCCTGCTGACGCACGCCGCCGATGCCAGCGTGCGCGCGTCGGCGTGCCTCAGCACCTCGTACAGCAAGTTCTCGTCCAGCAGCACCGCGCTCACGCCGTCAGCCAGTACTTCTTCTTGATCATCCATCACCTTGATCTTCTTCTTCTTGTCGTCTTCTCGGGTAACCGGATCTTCGCCGCCGGCGATTGATCGCTTCATTCCCCGACCGGTTTATGCAGGAAGAGGAATTTTGTGGGGGGTTTTTAAGGAGAATCTCTCCGTCTGCGATTCACTCCGTCTTGGAGGGGAAATAACGAGGGGGTGCGGGGGCGACGAGGTTAATGGGCATCCACCTGCTTTTGATCGCGTTCGAAGAGGACAAAGAGTTGAAATGAATGCACTTCGGCTCCTTCCTGATTTACGAGTTTGTCCCTTTGATGTATGCTTTATTACTCTTCTGTATCTTTTCTGTTTGTTTGTGTAGAGCTGACTTTTGTGACAAAAGGTCAGGTAATAATGAAAAATGGGTGAGGTTAAATTTATATTTTTATTTCTAATTTTTATGTTGGTCGTTAGAAGGTAAATAAGCGACACGTTTTTACAGTTCAGCAACAAGTGAGGGGAGATTTGGTCAAAATGTTACTGGTTTAGCGTCATCTTGAGAGTGAAGTGTACATAATAAGTGGTGGCCTGCGTATTGTTATTCGTCTTTGTTGTAGTAATTTTTGTTGATACATTAGAAGGAAAAATTTAGAGATGTCAAACGGTCGGGCTTGGGCTGTCCGGCCCTGGTTCAGCGGGCTTTAAGTGAAATCGGGCTGGGGCCGGCTGAGGAGAAATTCTAGGCCCGGTCCAGGCCCAGGCCCTAGGCCCAATTTCTAGGGCCGGGCTTGGGCCGGCCCGAGCCCTTTTTATTTTAATTTTTTTTAAAATTTTCTTGTTATTCAATTTTAAATTTCATCTTTAGGCATGTCCAATTTTCAAATTTTGACAAATCTAATTTTTATTATTTTATTTCATTATATGTAATATTCATATGTATGTATGTATGTATGTATGTATAGATATATTTATTTGTCTCTCATTTTATTTTTTGTTATATGTTAAATCTTTTCTTACTCTTCTTGGTGATCTTTATTAATAAAATCTGAACACATAATTAGCCGTTATATTGTTGTTGGGGGGGTAAAAGTGGAATTTTGGGGGAATATATCCGTTGGAGGAAAAGGGGGAGAGAAAGGGGGGAAAAACAAAAAAATTCAAACAGGTGGGGCCGGAACCGGGCCAGGGTCGGGCCAGAACCGGGCCGGAACCGGGCCGGGCCTGGCCCGGGCTTTTCCCCAGAATTTTTCTGCCTGGTCCAAGCCCAGGCCCTAAGCCCAATTCCTCGGGGCCAGCCCTGTTCATGAACGGCCGGGCCGGGCCGGCAAGGGCTTTTTTCGGGTCAGGCCGCGGGCCGCCCGGCCCGTTTGACATCTCTAAAAAAATTAACCGTACCTGTTATTTATATAGAAGGGCTATTTTAGAATTATGCCCGAGACTTATAAGTTGACCGAAAGAACACTAGACTTAATCCGCGTGTGTATATATATATGGGGGCCGATCCACACCCACCGGTGGAGAAATAACAAATTTCTCCACCGAACCGCTGGTCTTACCAGCGGTTGGCCACGTGGGCCAAAAAAGGACGAAAAGGGACAAAAAAGGACGAAAATACTATGATAAATTCATGAAAATATCACGAGAAAATGAAAAACTCGTGAGAAAATGGTGGCAATAATGCCCAACCGCAACTCCTACATGCGGTTGGCATTATTGCCTTCCGTGACCCCACCCCCCACCCGTCACCCCCCTTGCCCCCCACCCCGTGGCCCCCACCCTATGTCCTTTTCCCCCACCCGTGAACCCCCCTTCCCCCACCCGTGAACCCCCTCTTCCCCCACGTGTCATTACCACCCTACCCCCCACCCCCACGTGTCATTCCCCCCTCCCCCTCCCTGCTGTTCACTCACGGTTCTTCTCTTCCTCTCTCACTTTTCTCTCTATAAAATCCCTCCTCCCCGAATCATTTCTTCCACCCTCCTCATTCTCCCTATCTCACCTACATACAAACAAAAAAAATTTACGCTAGAAGATCGGTGGATAACCGCTAGAAGACCGGTGGATTTTTCTTGAAATATATCAAGTTAAAACAAGTAAGTATTTTTCAATTTGTTCTTACCAATTGATTGTTTAAATTGTGTTACGCTTAAGTTGTTCTTACAATAGTCTAAAATTCGTGTTTAGGGCGTCAAAGGGCGTCAAAATTACGTTTTGACAAATCGGGGTATTACATTCGAAAAATTCCAAAATAGCGATTTTTTAGGGCGTCAGAAATAGAATTTTTCACGAATTTATAAAAAATAGCTAGAGCTAGATTTTGCCAAAGTACGAAACAGAGACCCTAGTTATTTTCAAAAGATCTATATCAGGTAAAAATTTCAGATTTTTCCAAAGACCGGAAAGGGGTTAACTGATACACGCAACCTTGTAACTTTGCAGTGTAATTTAAAATATCAAGCCAGCGCGATTTCGCGCAAAACTTTTATGAGAACCCTAGGGTGTTGGGAAGTTCCATTCCCCAGGAATTCGGGCCATTCCGAAGCCGTTAGCTAATTTTTTGGCCGAACGGGCTTTTAAGCGCTCGATCCGGACACCGGTTCGGGATTTTTAGGCGAAAAATCCGTAAAATACTTTTTAGATCAAGAATGAACTCAGGAAGCTTAAAATAGCATTTTAAAGCACTTTTGATATTTTCTGAAGCCAGGGGGTATTTTGGTAATTTGCCACCCCGAGAGGGGTATTTTGGTAATTTTCCCGAAAAAATTTTTCAACGGACTTTTAAGTCCAGAAATGTAAGTAAAACGCCTGAAATGTTATTTTGCAGCTGATTGCGGGGCGTAATTGTCGCTAAAGGTGAAAACTTAATTAGACAGTTTTTTTACGAATTTATAAAAAATAGCTAGAGCTAGATTTTGCCAAAATACAAAACAGAGACCCTAGTTATTTTCAAAAGATCTGTATCAGGTTAAAATTTCAGAGTTTTTCAAAGACTAGAAAGGGGTTAACTGATACGCGCAACCTTGTAACTTTACAGTGTAATTTAAAATATCAAGACAGCACAATTTCGTGCGAAACTTTTATGAGAACCCTAGGGTGTTGGGAAGTTCCATTCCCCAGGAATTCGGACCATTCCGAAGTCGTTAGCTAATTTTTTGGCCGAACGGGCTTTTAAGCGCTCGATCCGGACACCGGTTCGGGATTTTTAGGCGAAAAATCCGTAAAATACTTTTTAAATCAAGAATGAACTCAGGAAGCTTAAAATAGCGTTTTAAAGCAATTTTGATATTTTCTGAAGCCAGGGGGCATTTTGGTAATTTGCCCCCCGCGAGGGGTGTTTTTGTAATTTTCCCGAAAAAAAGTTTTTCAGTCCAGAAATGTAAGTAAAACACCTGAAAGGTTGTTTTGAAGCTGGTTTGATGGGCGTTAGGGTGACAATGAACCCCCGGGGGCTATTTTGCTAATTTTACGTTACACAAATCTGTGCTTAAAATAACTTTTAGTTCAGGAAAGGGTGTGAGACACCTGAAAAGTTATTTTAAAGAGTGAATTCAGGAAGCTTGTTGTCAGGGGGCATTTTGGTAATTCGCATCCCCGATAGGGGTATTTTCGTAAATTTGCAGCGTTAAGTTTTTCAAAGGATTTCTTAGTCCAGAAATGTAAGCAAAGCACCTGAAAGGTTGTTTTGAAGCTGATTTGGGGCGTTAGGGTGATAATGAACCCCCGGAGGCATTTCGGTAATTTGTCGCTCATCGGGGGCTATTTTGCTAATTTTACATTATACCAAATTTCTCGAAAGACGGTGGTTTAAATAAATTTTATTCTTCTTTTATTTAAATCTATGACTTGTTGAGAATGATATAATTTTTATTTTTTAGATTCCAGTATAAATATGGATGCAACTGGAGGAAATAATTTTTGTGAAGGTTCTGATCCACCTTACGTTGGTCAAGTTTTTCAAGCACTGGACGAAGTTGAAGCATACTATAGAGCATATTCGAAAACGATAGGTTTCGGTATTAGAACTAAGACGACTAGAAAACGGGCGAATACAGATCAAATTTGTGCAAGACTATTTGAGTGTCATAGAGGAGCACCGCATGTAACTCCGGTCGTTCGGATCAGTGACGAAGGGACAACAAGACAAAGAAAACGGGACACATTTCCGGGTACCGGCTGCAAGGCCCATGTGTATGCAGTACACCGAAAAAATGAAAACCATTGGGTTGTCACAGGAGTGGAGTTGAGCCATAATCATCAGTTGATGACCCCCAGTAAGATTGGTCAAATTCATCAACACCGAGAAATAAGCGCGGCACACAGACAACTAATTTTTACAATGGCCGAGGCTAAAATTCCACCTTCTAAGATGATGGGGGTTTTCTCAAGCCAGGCTGGGGGGATTGACAAGTTGAGTTTCAACGAAGTAGACCTTCGAAATGAACTTCGTGCTCAGAGGAGAGAGTCTTTCGGTAAGAGTGATTCTCAAACTACACTTGATCTCTTCAGGTCCCTTCAGAGTGAGAATTCTGGATTTTTTTACAGTCTCCAACTGGATGATGAGAACCGCATTAGTACTATATTTTGGGCGGACCCCCGTTCTAGAGCTGCTTACCAAAATTTTGGGGATGTTGTGACGTTTGACACCACATACCGCACCAATAAGTACTCTATGCCTTTTGCTCCGTTCACCGGGGTGAACCACCACTATCAGTCAATCTCGTTTGGCTTTGCCCTGCTTAGGGATGAGACGGAGGAGTCATTTACGTGGTTATTTGAAACGTGGCTTCAAGCAATGTATCATATTCCTCCAAAGACCATCATCACCGACCAAGATCTGGCAATGAAAAATGCAATCGCTAAGGTCCTTCCAGATACTCACCATGGCCTGTGCACATGGCACATAAGCAACAAATATCCCGAACGGCTTCACCATGTATATGCAAACCATCCGTCATTCAAGACTGACTTTAATACATGTGTGAAGAAATCGTTGACGGTAGACGTGTTCGAGGAGAGGTGGGCCACGTTAATGGATACTTACTATTTGCACAATCACGAATGGTTACAATCGTTGTATGAGATCAAGACACAGTGGGTCGGTGCCTACACCAAGAATTTTTTTGCAGCCGGAATGACTACGACCTCGAGAAGCGAAGCTATGAATTCATTCTTTGATGGGTACGTAGGCCAGTCTTCAAGTATAGCGGAGTTCGTACTAGAGATGCAGAAAGCCGTTGACAGGCAATTGTACCGTGAGAGAGAAGCCGACGCGGCTACAGTTTGCAAAGAAAGAGCTATACTACTTTATTCACCTTTAGAGGCTCATGCGGCTCAAGTCTATACCAAGGAAATGTTTCGACAGTTTCAAGAGGAACTACTAAAGTCGAATCAATATGGCATGACAAAGTTGCACGAGTATTCCACCAGAGACATCAAGGTTTATGCTTTGACAAATGTGACGAACTTCGCCAATCCGTGCTCTTCGTCGGCTCCGAGGACCAGACGACATTTTACCGTAGCAATTTGTAAGGACACTGGGTTGGTTAATTGCAACTGTCAACTGTTTGAGCATAAAGGTATACTTTGTCGACACGCGTTGAGGGTTTTGAGCGCCAAGAATGCTAGTGAAATCCCTCCACCGTATATCTTGGAACGGTGGACGAAGGAAGCCAACAGAGTCCACGGTCACATTCCTTACGTGCCCAATGTTTCAGTTGATTTCGAGCAATCTGAGTCGCTGCGATATAATCACCTTTGTAACATCATGCACGGTTTATCAATGGATGCAGCGTCGACATTTGATGGGTACAGGTATCAAGTTGAAGCAGCCGCACGGGATAAGGCTATGCATGCACAGTTTAGGATGGCATTACCAGAAACTGTGGACACTCCGACTACTCGACCAACTCCAGGCGGTAGATTCAATCGAGCCAAACAGCCAGTCATTGACGGCACTGACCTACAACGTGAGGAGGACGACATTTTTGATCCAATTATTTCTCAAACAAAAGGGCGAAAACGAGCAATACGCATGAAGAATCCGATTGAAGAAGCAACGGGTCAAAAAAAATTACGAAAGTGTGCGTTGTGTAATAAGATGACTGATCATGACAAGAGAAACCATTATAAAGTGTTAGGTATCGAACCTGGCAGTATGGTCGAGGAGGACGATGATGAGGAAGAGTGTTAGGGTTAATGTTTCAGTTGTATAAATTGAACTTTTATAATGTTTAAATTTGTGATTTGGTTTGTGCAATCTTTAATTTGTGATTTGATTTGTGGATTATTGATATTTTTGGTAACTCCGTTTTCGGGCACACTTTAGGCCCCAATTGATAGCTTCCGAAAAAAGTTGTAATTTTTTTTGTCACTTTTTTTCCGCTCATTGCACTTCAGGCACGCTAGTTAGCCCATTTGTAAGACTTTCGGCGAAAAACGAGACACATTAATTTTTGAGTTTTCCTAGGAAGGGCCTATTCGGGCACACTTTAGGCCCCAATTGATAGCTTCCGAAAAAAGTTGTAATTTTTTTTGTCACTTTTTTTCCGCTCATTGCACTTCAGGCACGCTAGTTAGCCCATTTGTAAGACTTTCGGCGAAAAACGAGACACATTAATTTTTGAGTTTTCCTAGGAAGGGCCTATTCGGGCACACTTTAGGCCCCATTTGATAGCTTCCGAAAAAAGTTGTAATTTTTTTTGTCACTTTTTTTCCGCTCATTGCACTTCAGGCACGCTAGTTAGCCCATTTGTAAGACTTTCGGCGAAAAACGAGACACATTAATTTTTGAGTTTTCCTAGGAAGGGCCTATTCGGGCACACTTTAGGCCGCATTTGATAGCTTCCGAAAAAAGTTGAAATTTTTTTTGTCACTTTTTTTTCGCTCATTGCACCTCATGCACGCTAGTTAGCCCATTTCTATGAATTTCGGCGAAAAGCGAGACGCGTAATTTTTTCGAATGCCGTCATATGAAAGGTATATTCGCGCACATTTTAGCGCCAAATTCATAGCATGCGAAAAATTATGTACATTTCTTTTTGGTACAATTTTTTGTAACATCACAGCAGCTAGCCACGCACGTCAGGATAATGGTAATGAATGCGTCTAGCTTCATTCTTTTTCAGCTCCCAGGCTATCCTATACCTAAACGTCAAGGCATCCTTCCTAGTCCACGAGGAGTGTTTGAGCACTTCCGAGCGAGCAACGTAGTCCATGTACTTGAGGACGTAAATCCCGCAATCGTGACCGTTATATTGCTTTGGTCGGTCCTTTATCATCACGACCGTCCAAGGGTCACCCTGTGGCCGTCCGCATGCTAGCGAGAGGACAGTAGTCTGCATCCAACAATAAAAACGAGAATCAAGCCTATGAGACAAGAACAATATACTATGGGCCAAGGTCAAAAAATAAATACTAACCACTAAAGTGATGTACTCGTTGTACATCTGTGCCAGCAGCTGTCCAGGCTCGTCCTCCCTTAGGCTATCGTATATGTGAACCGTTCTGAACGCTGGATGGAGAACTAATAGGAACCAGTGGTTTGCATGATGACAGGGTATCATGATAAGGTTCGCATCAGCAGCGGGACATTGATAGTCTGCGTTCATCATGCCTAACACGTTTCGACCTGGTTTCCACTTACTCCTACCGCCCCCTCGCCTCCATTCTGTGAATTCTCTCACCGTTAATTCCACAAAATGAGTGGGATACATGTTAAGCTTCAAATATTCAGAACGGTTAAAACGTTGCTCTCTAATCCGGAGCAGTTCTATGTAAGCGTTCATGACAAAATTTGAAAGATCTGTCTCCGGCGCCAACGTTCTGATATCCTCATGACCTAGGAATGTCGCAAGGGGAAAGTCTGCTGAATTGACAGGCTCATGCCCGAAGTAGTGCCGGTCGATCCAAGCCATCTTGTCCGACCTCAATGGCTTCGTCGCTTGTCCTTTGTCCGACCGAAAGCTTGGGCGCGAGGCCTGGATTCCTACTTGGGGAACCTGACTCTGGCACTGAGAGTCGTATGCGTCAGGAGGCAAGCGACTATACGGCTCCCACACCTGACTCTGGGGCTGATAGTCGTACGCGTCAGGAGGAGGGCGACCAGACGGCTCCCACACCTGACTCTGGGGCTGATAGTTGTACGCGTCAGGAGGAGGGCGACCAGACGACTCCCACACCTGACTCTGGGGCTGATAGTCGTACGCTTCAGGACGAGGGCGACTAGACGGCTCCCACACCTGACTCTGGGGCTGAACTAGTCTTGTACTTCTTCAGGACGAGGGCGACTAGACGACTCCCCTTCATCAACCCCGGTAACGCAAGACTAAAGTTTTGAACTTCAGGTCTTGTACTTCTCAATGGACCTCTTGAGATTGTCAGGAGCCTGCGCGACAAACCAGTCAAACGACTCCAGTCGTGCTTGAACACCTCAATGCCCTGGTCCACCTATTGCACCTGCATCCAAAAAAAGGCATCAGCCACCTCGAAGTTCGGCCCTCGACCACCCCTGTATGGCCGCATGTCTACAGCGGGTTTTGGTATCCCTTGTGGACAGCCAGCTTGCTTCATAGCTCGATCGGGCATCTGAAACTCACATTCTTCGAAGTGAATGAGCGGCACCCGAACCAAACCTGCCAGCACGTACGACACCGGAAGTTGCCAACACCACTCATCCAACAGATGCATCACCTTGCCATATGGCTGCCACGTCACCTGGGATGCATCTAGTATCTCTAGTTCCCCCCGATAGAACTTTAGATGGTGGTGAGGGTCTACCCGTCTCCACCTCCGGTTGGTCGTAGGCCCCCAGGCCCACACCCTAGGCCACGTCTCATCGGAATCTACCAACGGTTGTGGACGACCCATGGGTAGCCTCTCGTAAGACCAAACCTGTGAATGCAAACATTATATGGAATTAGTAATTAATCCCGAATATATTGACTAAGGATCCTACCAAGAAAATAAATGCTCATACCTGTAATAGAGTCAGGCAGGCGGCAATGGACTTGGCACCGTTTCTCGTAGCCTTATGCAGTGCTCGATATAGGTGCGCAAGGACAGCTGAACCCCACGAATAGGAGTATACCTCCTCAAGATCCTCCAAGAACACCATATACTTCGGATGCACCGTGTTTTTCGAATGCGTCGGAAGTAATATAGCTCCAATAATATACAGAAGGAATGCCTTCGTATACGTCACGAAATCTTGAGGAGTGTATTCATCCGGTAGCACGCCGTACTGCTCTCTCAGCCATTTAAGCTTGACGCCGTTTGTTGTAAGCGCTGCCCTTGGAATTCCCGGAAAATACTGCATAGCCATATTCGCTATGGATGCAGACGGCACGTTCAAAGTAACGGGTCTGCCGTGACATGGGATTCCAAGTATAAATCCGACGTCCTCTAACGTAACAGTCATTTCACCAAACCGGAAGTGAAATGAGTTCGTCTCGCTCCTCCATCGTTCAACTAGAGCGGATATAAGGCAATCGTCGTGTCGAGACCATTTCCCGGGATCGGTGAACAGGGTTAAATTTTGACGGTGTAATAGCTGTATTTGTTCCTCGTTTAGTACCCACTCTTCAAGGTGCCTTGTGCTTTGAATTGTTTCCAAAACACCCCTATCGACACCGTCAAATACGTGCCTCGCGACGTGGTCATCGTCATCGTATAGGATTGATGTATCATGAGGTCCAGAGCTGAAATTCATACCTTTAAGAACAAAATATAATTATAAACCAACTTAGCGTCCATAATATCCATAATATTTACATTCCAAAACTATAACTGGATCTTTAACCTAGCTTACCAACACATTAGCAATAGTCATTATTTCAATGTATTAAAACAAATCCTCAATTCCCACCACTCCGAACGCTTAATTACGCTAGTTCCCACTGAATTTAGCGCCAACGTGGTTATATAGCAATATATAGCCCGATGGCCCCTACACCTCCAACACCTCAAAACCGCTTTAAAGTCAAGTTTTTAAATGTATTACGTCAATTATATACCAAATATATCAGGAAAAATTTTAAAGGGGGCAAGTTACCAAAACACCCGCTACTTATGCAAAATATCCCCTGGCAGTCATCGCCGGTGCGTCACAAGGTTCAACATCTAAAAGTTTTTCGGGTGTCTCACACCCTTTCCTGAACTAAAAGTTATTTTAAGGTATGAATTTTAAGCTGGATCCTTCCTAGCAAAATAGCCCCCGAACATCGGCAAATTACCGAAATGCCCCTGAGCGTTCACTATCACCCCAACGCCCCCGAACCAGCTTCAAAACAACATTTCAGGTGGTTTACTTACATTTCTGGACTAAAAAGTCGTTTGAAAAACTTGGCACGGGAAAATTACCAAAACACCCCTTGGCGCGGGAAAATTACCAAAACACCCCTACGCGCGCCACGTCAGCTTCAAAACAACATTTCAGGTTTTGTAATTATATTTCTGGACTAAAAAGTCCGTCAAAAAACTTAGCACTGTAAAATTACCGAAATACCCCTCTCGGGGCGGCGAATTACCGAAATGCCCCCTGGCATAAAAAAATATCAAAAGTGCTTCGAAATGCTACTTGAGGCTTCCTGAATTCATTCTTGACATAAAAAGTATTTTACGGAGGTTTCGCCCAAAAATCGCGAACCGGTGTCCGGATCAAGCGCTTAAAGGGCCGTTCGGCCAAAAAAATAGGTAACGGCTTCGGAATGGCCCGAATTCCTGGGGAATGGAACTTCCCAACATCCTAGGATTCTCATAAAAGTTTCGCGCGAAATCGCGCTAGCTTGATATTTTAAAATACACTGCAGAGTTACAAGGTTCCCCGTATCA